>JAGFPH010011365.1:0-34894 GCA_018207615.1 Philaenus spumarius
TGAAACTTGGTTACTAGCATTCAATCTACTTCTACTATATTCTACTCCCTCATCTTCATTAGTCTAACTAGCACAAAGTAGAATTATTCAAATAAAAACAAGAGTGCTTTTGTGTAGGAGAAATGCTAAATTTAAAATGTTTGACTATCGTAATGATTTACCAGGTACATTTTTTTCATTCAACAAGGCCCAGGGTTTGACTTGATTACTGGCCAAAGAGTAAAAGCCTTACCAGAGAAACTACTTGGGAAGTTGCTCTATTTAACCAAGGTGTTTAAGGATTATGTATGTTCCTCTTCAGTAGAAGGTGGCTGAAGTTATTATGCTATGAAAACCAACCAAACAACCAAATGACAAGAAATCATATAGATCAATTTCGCTACTACGAATAATCTCAAAGTTGTTCCAGAAGCCCATCATTGAAGACAGAAAGCTTATCCCTGATCACTAATTTGGATTTAGGCGTAGTCATTCTACAATAGACCAAGTCCATAGGATCTCTAGTGTAGTAGAGAATTCGCTTCAGAAAAAGAAACATGTGCAAGTGTCTTCTTGGATGTAGCAAAAGCCTTCGATAGGGTATGGCGTGAGGAACTGGTGTGGAAATTACAAAGGGATTTACCAAAGCAATGCTACACAATACTGAAGTCGTATTTGTCTGATAAACACTTTTGAGTGAATAAAAAGGCGAATACTCAAGACTGAAGACAATATCGGCAGGGGTGCCACAGGCCAGTGTGTTTCAACCTATCCTGTACTTGTTGTACTCAAGGGACCTTCTTACACCAGAAGATACAATAATTGGTACATTTGCTGATCGCACTGTGATTCTAGCGACTGATCAATCATCAGATCCAAATTACAATAAAGTCTGTACGGATTCTCCTTGCCAATTCGGCTAAGTACCTGGTAATGACTCTGGATGTAAAATTAAAATGGAAGGAGCATTTAAAAAAGAAAAAAAAAAAAAATTAAATGTAAAGTACAGGAAAATGTATTGGCTGCTTGGAAGACAGTCACAACTATCAATACATAATAAACAGTTAATATATAAGCAGGTCCTAAGATCAGAGTGGACCTATGGGATACAGCTATGGGCTGCACTAATAAGGCAAATATAAATATAATTCAAGTTTTCCAAAATAAGGTGCTTAGAGGTATGGTAGAAGCACCTTGGTTCATCAGAAATTATAATTTACATATGGACCTAAAAATAGACTCTGTCAGAGATGAAATCAAAAAGCAGGCAGGGAAGCACAGACAACACATCATGCACCATGAACGCCCTGATGTACGAGAACTGTTAGATGTAACTGGGGTGGAGAGAAGACTGAAAAGAACCAAGCCTTCAGATTTGATGGACAATAGTGATAAGGAATAACCATTGGGTTATATTTCTTACAAGTGTTAGTTATTTAAGTTGAATAAATTACTAGATGGGTTTCTTACTCAGGTGTAATACAAATAAAAAAATATATACATATTTATCAGCTTTTATTTTTATCGACTTTTAGGCGATAACCACCCAGGTTTTTCGCCGATAAAAAAAATGTGTTGGCTTTCGCCATTCACAATAATTCTTAAAATAAGCTTTTATTTTAAATTGAATTGACTCAGTTCTAACTGCTGTAAAATTATTAGCGAATTTCCATAGGAAAAATGAGCTATTGCAGTAGCCCTTATGGTGAGACTCAAGGTCGGGAGTAGCAAATGAGCATTGATCATGGTCCCCAGAACACATTTTGGGGTGTCATTAAAATTCATATATATATATATATATATATATATGTGTTCGCACTCTAGAGGCCACATTTTAAGTCCGATTTGGTTCAAATTTGGTACACATGTTGGTTGTCTACGTCGCTCAGACGAGTTCGTTAGCCAAAAAAATCCAACAACCGGAAGTACGTTTTTTGACTGAAAGTAACTATTTTTTAAGATTTTTACTACGAGAATGAAATTTTTGTAGAGTTTTTTCTAAAAATATAAATGTAGGATGTTATTCTGCACATTTTTTATTTTCACACGACCTTATAGCTCGCTTGGTTCCCCCAAAATCGACCAAAACGTAAAATACCATAAAAGTCCCCGGTTCAAAGCCAAGTGGTGCAAACTCGCGAGGCCAATAGGAGGAAACAAATTCTACTAATATATTATGTACACACAGACAGCTTTTCAATGCCTTCGTGAGTAGACCTATTCCCCAAATTGTTGGTTGAAACCCTAAAACATAGGCATATAAACTTAATTTTGGAAATTTGCTCAACTCACATCAGCGGTCCAGCTGCGTGGTCGAATTATTATATTGCTGCAGACAAAATGTTGTTAGAGAAAAGCTTCTGATTATTAGGACTGTGAAATTAAAAAGCGTCTTTTCCTCTCCAAACAGTAGCTAAATCAAATTTATTTCTATGCATTGTACTATCCTTACAATTAATTGATAAAGTGAAATAAACCAGCCATTAATTCTGTCAAACGGTTATTTTAGTTTACAAAGTACCTATTGAATCTCTAATGGCAAACAAACTGTACAAACCAAGGTCTTCATCTTGCTTTAATCCACTTATTTGTTTGGAGTTCTGTCGAGCATTTCTCCTTTCTGAAATAACCTGGCCAACAAATGATTTGAAAATTAACATCTTAATCTACAAATTAAATTTATTTTGAAGATATAATTCGTTATTTAACAAATAAAATAAATAGTTTACTTATTTTATACCTGCTGAAGCTAAACAAAATTTGCTCTGAAGCTTTAGTTCAAACTTTGTTAAATATATGATAGTGTATACAAGGTTAACTAAAATGAGCTGCTTCTCAGATAAAAACTTTATGAGTTTAACACTCAAAAAGTACAACTAGTCTAAATAAAATTGACCACTATACAAAAATTCACATTAAATAAGGCACCATGTTTGATTAAAAGAGAACTTAAATAATATTTTATGAATTTTAAAAGAATTCCCAAAGAAGATAATGAGACTGATAATTTGCTTAAAATAGTATTAGGCCTATTATAAAAATTTACTATAGCAATCACACTTTAAGTAATATATTTTTTTTAAACTTCATAATAAATGTATTCTAAACATTAAAAACTTGGGTTAAGTACATCAATTAATTGCTCTAAAAACAGTATTTATTCTTGAACAATACTAAGAATCTACCAGTAAAATTTAATTACTGAAAGTTATAAAGCTACACCACACACTACACTTAGGAAAGGTTACTCTCATAGACAATTATTTACCTTCAATGTAAATTCATGAAGTTTTTTTATTGATTGAACTCTTTGACGGCCAAGTGAGTTGAATCTATCGAAAATGAAATTACTCCACAACCACGGTTTGAACATCTGTTCTGTAAGTGCTTTGGTTAATCTGCAAACAAATCAATGTGTTATTGTGTAAATTTGTTTAAATAAAATTAGATTTTTAAAACATACTTTAAAAATAATAACTTAAAATTACTTGAATTAAATTTTCTACCTTATCGTTTCTCAGTCAAGTGACCTCACTTTTGTAAATTGTGATGCGTTTCGGTCTTGTTAGCCCATCATCAGACAATATATGATTAATTCCACTTATATAAGGTCGTTAAGTTTTTAAAAAAACATAATAAAACACTAACACAATACAGTTCACATGTAGAGTCCGTTTAGGTGTGCACACGTCGGCTGCTGGCCAGCAACTGTCAATCAGTATTACTCCGCGCTCCGAAATATTTCGTACCGCGGGCTTCTTGGATACATATTGCCGTGCAATAGAGGATATTGGAGTTAAAACTCAGCTGGTCGTTTAACAGTTGGTGTTCACCGTTTTTGTCTTTATATTTTGATGCCTTATATATCTCATATTCTTCAACCGTGTCCATAAATCTACCTATGGTACAAATTTTAATAGGTTTTAGATTATTTTGTAAGTCTGCGTAGCCGTGGCCCTTATCTATTAAATGGCGTGCAAAATTCATGTAAACTGTATTGTGTTTGTGTTTTGTGCTTTTTATGTTTTTTAAAAACTTAACGACCTTATATAAGAGTAATTAATCATATATTGTCTGATGATGGGTTAACAAGCCTGAAACGCGTCGCCATTTACAAAAGTGAGGTCACTTGATGGAAAAACGATAAGGTAAGAAACTTTAATTCAATAACATTAGTGACCTGGATACCAATAAAATGTATTCATTAAACGTACGGTACTGACTTCATAGTAAGTCAAATAAGTAAGTACTGGAAACTTTGTTTAAGTATTAAATTGAAAATACTACTTATTAAGAATATTTTGTCATGATACATTTTGTGACTTGTAACCAGTGGCGGCTTGCCCATAAGGGCTCTCGGACGCCGCCCCTCCAAAAGATTTGAAAAAGAAAAAAAATTAAATATCCATTCAATTATAATTATACATCTAATTAACCAAAGTGTTTTTTTTTTTTCAATCACATACATAGAAAATGTAGGAAAAAACACGCAAAAATAGCGCGAGAAGTTTGTATTTGTAGCCGTGGGTCGCTGGCCAGAACGTCCCAATCCATTACCATGCAGTTATATGAACAGTGGTAGTAGTGGGGGCTGCTGGTGCTATGACGCGTCTAAGCTTGTGCCTTATGGAAGGCTTGGGACGGCGTCCGAGCATGCGTAGAGCGACGTATCTAGTGAGTCGGAAAGAAGGATGGACTTTCTCCTACAAGCAATATAACTAAAGGTGTGTAAGTAGAGCATTTCAGATTTACATATAAGTATTTCAGAAACATATGGCATCACAAATTTAATACCTAGATTGCCTTAAAAACTCACTAAAATGTACAAACACCCCAGTGGTGTGTGCCCCCCCAGCATTTTACTCACGAGCCGCCACTGCTTGTAACCAAATAATGCTTTTGATGTAACAAGTTAAAAAATCATTGTACCTATTGTTATAATGAAAATTAAATATAATATTTAATTAAACAAAATGTAATATGATTCTATATCACATAACTAGAGAAAATGTTAAAGAAGTTGAGAGAATGAATACTTCATGAGTCAAGCCTATATACTCGCAGTTTAACAATTTTATTCCTAAGAGGCAAACAGATAATGCACAAAGTAGTCTTTACTTCTGCAGAGGCAAACAAATAAATCTGTAGCACAACATGTTTAGACAAATAGACCAATTATTAGTTTGTGAATGTTCTGATACAGTTTAGGAAAATGTTTGATGTACATTCCTGGTGTCTTTGTTATTGACCCTGATTGGTAGTAAAACCATTTGTTTCAATGCCTAGTTTGGGGTGTGCATTGAATACTTTCTATGAAGCATAACATTTATCGAGATATATTCCAGCCTGTATGTAGAGTGTATTTATCATAGTTATAATCTCATCTTTAAATAATAAACTGAAAACTTCAAAACAGTTTCAGAAAATGTAATATATATTTTAAAATGTCAACAATTTTGCAATAGAATTACTTTATAACTTATTGTTTTGATTTTTTTTTTAGACTGAAAAGTTGTTGAATATATCTATAATTTAAGAAAGTTTTAACATAAGAAATAATTAGTAATAAGGACAGTTTTATCATGAAACTCTAAAAACAATTAATTTTACAAACACCACTTAAGTTAACAAAGTCGTTAGATCAAACTGCAATACAAATACAAACCATAATTTTATATAGATATTTGTCTAGTTTTATAGTTACAATAAGTTAACTTTTGACAATGATTAAAAAAAATCGCTGTCAACTTTGACAGACACTATTGAATATTAATCTGCAATGAAATCATACAATTTTAACATAAAGAACTTCATTTCAGTCAGCCATAAGAAATCTTTTGGGCATCCCTATGTGTGTGTTTACAATCTCGTGTGTATAAAGTTGGACATTGCACAAGGGGCTGGCTTGTGTTGAGATAATTTTTGCATCTTAAAGCATACAGATTAAAAATGTAAGAACTAAAAGACAGGATTTTTTGCAAAACATAAAATCTCTACTGATGATTAGTTGACTTTCCAATTGATAAAAAATTCTCGGAATGGAGGTGGTGAAAATACACGACAATCTTTGGACTATGTTTTAATAACCCAAAAGTTAACATCTTCTGTGGATTAACAAAAGCAAAATGTACAGTCCTTTATTTTCAAGAGAAACCAAATAACAGAATGGTGTACTTAAAGATGCTAGAAAACTTTTTAATCCCACAGATTGGTGAGGATTACCTAATGTTGCATACACTTCCTGCAGGATGGTGTACAGCCGCAATACCTCATGTCATTCACTGGAACAGACATCTTTCAATTTTCACTTCTGGGGATATTAGTTTGTAAATGACCCTTACCAGCTTCTCTCGCAGAGGTCAAAGCCTTACATGCTTCTGACGGTTTAATAAGAAAATTTTCTTTAGATGGTATGTGTGCAAAATCATCAATGCAAGTCCTAAATATAACTTAGTATAGCATACCTACTAACTATAAGGTACCGGTAATAAATATTTTCCTTTGCTCAACAAAAACACCAAAACCAGCCTGTAAGTATCCTACAAAGAATAGATTTACAAAATTGTAAAGTACTTTTTGAAAATACGGTATATATGGTAATTTTTATTTACATTTCAACCTAGGCGGAGAATAATAACCATAAATGAAAATATTCCATACATATCTTACATAGTGTGTGCGGAAATGTAATCTTCGCATTCATTATCCCTTTTATTAAGTTGTATATTCAAATCCACTCCCATGGCAGTACCTAAAGAACACATAAACATACTGTTGACTGGAATATAAAATCACATAAATAAACATCTTGTATGAATAGATAAAAGAATCAAGTAAAATTCGAAGAACTAACAAATAATATTACCCCAGTATTAACCGTTTAATAAGGAAAGAATAAAATTGTGATCTTTATTGACTATGCATTGGAGCTATCTAATATTTTAAATAAAAAAAAAGAAGAATTTGACAGTAAACATATTAAAAGACAATGAGCATTTGAGAATGATTATTGGGATTAAAGCACAAGCTTACATTCCTTTCCTTCTACATAAGCTTAACATATTTTAACTTATCATATTTTAACTTATCATATTTTGAAGATGAATTAAGATAATATTTGTACATATATCTCAATACATTACTCTTCA
This sequence comes from Philaenus spumarius, assembly GCA_018207615.1. NCBI lineage: Eukaryota > Metazoa > Arthropoda > Insecta > Hemiptera > Aphrophoridae > Philaenus > Philaenus spumarius. The sequence continues at coordinate 7,128 of JAGFPH010011365.1, forward strand.
TTTGACTTAAATACAATCCTTTAAATCCCATATACGAGTACTTTTTAGTTCACTTTATACGATACTTATACTTTAAAATCCTGACTAGAACTCTTAGTATTTACAGAGTTTATAGTTTCTTTGTTAATTTAAAATTACATAGATCAACTAACTAAAATTTTAAATGAGTTAGAATAGTAATGTTAAATACAGCATTATTATTACGAGGGAGTGTGAGATCTCCTTCCACAAAACAATGAACCTGTCTCATGAGATCTACTGAGCCCAATAAACATGTATACACATACAATAATAAACAGATTACATCACACCTGCTGTTTTTTGAATCGAAGAAAGGTTCCGCCAACTTCTTCTCATAAATAATTGGTATCAGATTAGCCAGAACTGCCACAATGATTCCAAGGCATCACGTTTAAAAAAAATGGTAAAGTTATCCCCTTTTCTCCATACCTTTGACATAATGGATAAATCACTAATCCCATCGGATGGAGGTGCCACCTCAGTTCTGACATGCTATGACCAACCAGTGTTCTGCTTGGATGTCTATACAGGCCTTGAATGAAGTCGTGAGCCTTTTTTTACTTCTCACCATCTTTCATCTCCATCTGTTCTGATTTAACAAATTTGTTCTTACCTTAAAGATACATCAACTTTGTTTGGTTATAATGTATACTTACTGCTGATAATATCCAAAGTTAGTAAAGAAACCAAAGGATATACATCAAACACAGTCCCTGAAGGAATCTGTTTTAGATTTTGGATAAGCTTATCACTTTTATCAATAAAAGTATCAATAAATGAATCCAGCATTGCAAAATGAAAAGTTGGGGTAAACATCTTCCTACGTGAGTGCCATTTTGTACCTGAAAATTAACATATTAAAATATTATAATTTGTTAAAGTTAACTTTTTAAATTGGAGCAAGAACTTATTAACCCTCTAACGGTAAGGTACGGGTCGGATCCGACCCAAGCAATGTTAATTGTCACACATCAATACCCCCAAACTTTTTCTCAAGGCGAAATTTCAAGGAACCCTATTAGTTAGGCTTTGAGAAAGCGTGGAAGAAGACACATGTTTCTGTGAAGTGTTGTTCTTCCTCTGCTTTCAATTTTATCCTCACATGTCAGTCGCCGGATCATATACGACCCGACCTTACCTTTTATGTTATGTTTTGTCAAGCTTTAGTTTTATAAGTTTTACTAAATTTAAACGAATAAGAGACTAAAGCTGACATTTTAGACAATGATTATGATGTGGCAGACATGTTTGATTGTGAGATTGATGATCACCTTGTACATGCCCAGTGTAAAGACAATGAAGATGATAGAAGTTTTAAATTAGGGAAAGTAAATGGACCAACAAACCACTTCATTCCATATTTTCAAGAACAACAGCATCCAGTATTGTTACTCATTTGCCTGGGCCAAAAAAATGCTCGTAGCCTAACTAATGAATTGCAATTATTTTCTTTATTCATAACTGATATTATGATAGAAAAAGTAGTTTTGTATACTAACAATGCAATTGAAATAAATAAACAGAACTACAAATCAGTTCAGTGGTTTATACATCTCACATATTTGATGGAGGTGAAGGCATTATTGCATGGGAATATTATTCATGAGTGGCGTATTGAAAGGATCTGGATTGAAGATATGTTTTCATCAATATTCGGACGACCTGTTATTCGTTGTGCTGTGGCGCAGAAAACGTTTTGTTTTCTTATGAAAAACCTGAGGTTTGATGATAAATGACACGGGAACCAATCCTGTGACAAATTCGCTGCATTTCGCGAAATGTGGGATAATTTTATAGAAAATTGTGAGATGAATTACAGTCCCTCAGAATACGTTACAGTAGGCCTAGATGAGACTCTGTTAAGCTTCCGAAGAAAATGTTCATTCAAAATGTTTATACTATCAAAACCAGATAAGTATGGCTTAAAAATAATTTCACTTTGTGATTCTAGAACATTTTACTTTATGAGTGATATTCCATATGTTGGTAAACCATGCTTGAAAAGGAAAAGATGCAAATTTTATGATCCTTTAAAGGGTAGTAAAGGAAATCTATTTTGTGCAATGTGTTACAGTTGTTTATGTGCAGAACACAAAGTAATATTTTGTCCGAAATGTGCTTCTGCTCAAAACCCTGATTATTCACATTAGCATTCTACTATAATTATTAATTAGTTCATTTCTAAATACTATATTATCTAATCAAACAATAGTTAATCAATTTACTGTAATTAAATAGTTTAAGTTATTTCCGTTTTACTACTAAGAATTGTATTTGATACTTTATTAAGGTTCTATAACAAAAGATTTTGGCCAAAATTAATTTAAAATAATATTAATTTTTCATATAACAAAAAATAATTTAACTATATTTATTGTTATATATATGTAATAAATATGTATTACAATTCAGAATTTATTTTTATTTTCATTATTTTAAAGAAAACAAATGGCGGGGTCGGATCCGACCCAACCTTACCATTTGTGTGATGAAAATCCACCTTACCGACAGAGGGTTAACACTGTAAATTACAAAATACATAATGGTTGACTATAGTTAACAATAAGTTTCAAGTAATGTCTGTTGGATGGATACATAAATGTCTTGCTCAAACAGCTGAATGGATTAAATTAAACTAAACATATCCATAACTACATCTTAGATTAACACATCTTATATTAACACATACCAAAAACTCTCCTGAAGGGATAAAAAGGAGTAAAATGTGTTTCACTATTTCTTCAACATCTTATAGTTCCGAATAAAATTTTATAAAAGATTCCTATAAATCCCAAAATTACTACCTATTCAAGATTTTCAACAATCAGTCACTTGAGGATCAGCAGATTCTAGTGACACACAATTAAAGATAAATTATTATTTGAAACATGGAGAAGCTATAGTGGTAAATAATATTTTTCCAATGTTTGAAAATAAAAGTCAGAGTTTGAAACTTATGATAAATCCAGAGTAAATGGTTTTAATTTAATGTTTATATTTTCATGTTCATGAATCTGAAGCAACAAAACAGCAACTGACTGAAAAGTTAGAGTATAGTGGAGTTAAGTGCATTACTTAACCCCTTTGTCTCAAAATTTTCAGCTATCTCTGTTAGCTTTCAAGCAAAGAGCATATTGATTTAAATAGTTTAACTATTCACCACCAGATCTCAGTATCTCAGAAACTTAGTTATATACCTTATCCACACATCCATAGTAGGCCTATTATTCAACACACTAACAGGATCAACATTGACTCCAAAACTGCAAACATGTCACTTACTCTTGGCTTCTTCTTTATGTATCAGTTATTTAATTTGTATTTATAAATTAAATGAAAGTGCCATCAGTTTACAGCACTATTGTATTTTAAAACTAATTACCACAAAAGTTTTGAAAATACATTTATTTTTAGAAATATTTACATTTTTTGTAATCCATTTCTTCTCTACAAAGTTAAGTTTAAATATTGTAATAATAAACTATTAGCCTAGTACTTTTGACTAATAGCCTAGTAAATTATATTGACCTATACTTTTGTTTATATAATATATATTAAGGTGGTTATAAGTTAAATTCATTACAATGGTTTTCCAACTATAGTTTATTTCACCTCAGCGTGAGGAAAAACCAAATGACCGTAATAAAACCCTTACCCTTAGGCCTATTGTGCGACATCGGGGATGGGCACTTGTCGTCTGCCTTTGTATTAGAGTTATTGCTGTTTGTCCCAGTATCATTAGGCTATGCAAACTTTTTTAATTGAAAGAAAAATTTAAAACAAAATATATCACTCGCTGTGTTTTGATCGCGTGATTATTTTTATACCAAATATGAAGGAAATCGGTTTATTTTGGGGAAGGAAAAGTAAATAATTAAATCCTATGTGTTTTCAAATATTTTTTATCATCATGAATACGGAAATAAATTTACATTGAATAATGATGTTGAGTTTTATAAAAACCTCTTACTTACTACTGTACACAATAATAAACCGCCCGTTTCTCCCTAGGGCTAACGTACTTCTCTGGAGACGAAACTCTAACTTCTGCCATCGCACTCACTAGATTCACTTAGCTGAATTTTCACTTCCACTGCAAAAATAATCTGCAACACTTCCAACCGTGAACTGAACTACAAAACATCTACAACTGAACTTAATGACATCTTTTAATTTAACATCCCTTAATGACTGGTGTCCATCAGGAAGTCCATTTCCTGCGGAAGAAGGATAATTGCTAAGTTAAAGATTATAACAGCATACGTAACCACAGTATTGTCGTGTTTACTGTGATGGGATAGGATGCCGGGTTAAACAAACCTAATATTACACATAACTTACCTATTATCCTTCATCCGATAATCTTGAAGCGTTTTTGGAATAAATGTTATTCTTGATTTCCCTTTTATTTTTACCCATAGAACCATTCCCGAAGTTTGGCACTTTACTTATGGGACAACCTGTATAGCACAGTTATTTAATAGTTTTACTTTATGTCTATATTTTAATACTGCATTTAATTAACAAAAAAACTGTCAGGCCACTATAATGTGATGATTATTGTGTACAGTAGTAAGTAAGAGGTTTTTTATAAAACTCAACATCATTATTCAATGTAAATTTATTTCCGTATTCATGATGATAAAAATATTTGAAAACACATAGGATTTAACTATTTACTTTGCCTTCCCCAAAATCAACAGATTTCCTTCATATTTGGTATAAAAATAATCTCGCGATCAAAACACAGCGAGTGATATATTTTGTTTTAAGTTTTTCTTTCAATTAAAAAAGTTTGCATAATGACACTGGGACAAACAGCAATAACTCTAATACAAAGGCAGACGACAAGTGCCCATCGGGCCCATCCCCGATGTCGCACAATAGGCCTAAAGGTAGGATTCCTATGCTACGACTGTAACGACTACAGCCGCGCGATCAGAGCTGTACGATCTGAGTCGCTTGGTTAAATTCTTACGGCGCGACTAGTGCAGTTACATTTAGAACGTCATGGCAGATAGATAATTTTTGGCTGCGTATCTTCTACTTGAGGAAGAGGAGGAAGAAGAGTTGTTATTACTGGCCCATCTTCAAAAAGCCGTTCCTAATCTATTGTACCAAGTAAGGCGAGAAGAAGGATTTCAGAATATTCTAATTCAGAGAATACCCTAATCTTTGTATTTTGGGTGTTTAGGGTTATAAATAGACTGGTGTTCTCGCACAAGCTCAATAAGTTTAGAATCATTCATGTTTAAAAGACACAAAATACTTTAACACAGTAAAAAAAACACTCCAGCCGCCACGACTGTTACGACTATACTGCTCATGTCAGCAGTTGAGTCGTACGGCTCAAGCCGCCTCACCGGGGTCGCTGCAGTCACGTGGCGATAGACGCTCCTTAGGAATGAGTTCCATTTACTTCCATTATAAGGAGTCCATTACGTCTGGAGCCGCGCGGCTGCAGCGTTACAGTCGTAGCATAGGAATCCCACCTTAAGGGTAAGGGTTTTATTACGGTCATTTGGTTCTGCCTCACGCTGAGGTGAAATGAACTATAAATGAGACTTTTTGATGTGGATAATTCATAAAGGAAGTAACCTTTCTTTGAAGAAGATAAAGCCTTATCTTCTTCAAAGAAAGGTTATTGGGGCACCAGAATGGTGCGGAGAAATGTTATTAGTTTAAAGTATAGTGGTTTATTTTAAATGAAATCACCATCCAGTTGTTTTAATATATGCGAGTCAACACTTTTTCAAAAGTTTGTAAAGGCACTTATTGAAATCTGAACTTTCAAAGTACTGTACAGTAATTAGAATATATTGTAGACTTAAATTTACCCAAAGAAATTTTGTAAAATGTAGGCATTTAAAAAAATATACTTTGAAATAAAAACATTGTTTTCGCAGGAACTTATAAAACATGACATTAAAAATTTATCCTGTGCGAAATTTGAAATTATTATACGGTGTTCAGTTTCCAAAGTCACAATGTATTTCTGTAAAAAAAAAAAATTAAATGGCAGATTGCAAGATTGGTTAAAAACCAAGCTAGCCAGAAAGTCTAGTAATGCTACACTTATATATATATATATATATATATTAATTGGACATCAGTGAAATAGTTAAAACCTTAACTAACCTGTACTTGTAAGAAGTCCTGTTCCTAACCAAGGTCTAAGAAAATTATAAAAGGTTGACTTTTCGATTTCCACCGTACTTGTGAGGATCTTCTAAAATAAAAACGGAATTATTGTATTATAGGCCTAAGTACATTTTAAGTAATTGTAAGTACAAAATATGCATACAATAGTATGCATTCAGTGCAAAGAAAGCTGTAGGATAAAATGTATAGGTAATAATAGCTAAGGTTAGGTTCCATTTGAGCAAAATATAATATATAATGGCAAAATATATACTTACAAACAAATTAATTATAAAGGACTAAACTTTGTTTGTACGTTTGTTTGTGGCCATGTTCGGAATAATCTCAGAAATGATGACCTTTTTGGAAAAAATCTCTTACGGTAGATTATGTACTACAAATTTAGTAAAGTTGCAGTTGCTGCACAAATATGTATTATTACTGTATACATTGCAAGTATTGGACCTATTTCCATTCTTTTGCGTACAGAAGTGTTGAGTCAGCTCAGCTTGTATGGATCAATCTGCTACAGCTTTTTAGTGATTGATGGGGCATGCAATAAGTGTAAGAAAAGCGCAAACCACCACTTTGAAGTTTTTTTTTTCAAAACGTGAACATGAAGGGCTTACACTAGTTTAATGCAAGACTTACGGCTACAAAATGTATAGGGAAGGTGGCCCAAAATGATCCCTTTAAGAAGAAAATCTATGTGAACTCTCAATGCAATAAAACACAATTTTGATAAATTACCAGTGTCTTCTATGGTAAGTTGCCCATTCAATTCATATTTTTTCACATTTTTAAATCAAGTAGAACTTTTTGTAAATTACGTTTGAAAAAAAAAATGTTCAAAGGATCATTTTACCCTCATCATAGGGCAAAATGATCCGATGATAAGAGTAAAATGATTCTTATTGAAAAACCTTTCAATTTGAACCTTTCGCCGAACATATAATATCTGAAATAGGAGTTACAACCACATTTAATGTATCCAGTATTGCTATGAAATAATAATACACATTAATTCAAAATTTTGACCAAAAAACTTTACTTTCAATACATTTAAAAAAAAAGTTTATAATGAAATATTCAGTAACTAATATCTAACATCAAAACCTGTTAAAGAAACTAACATTATGCTACATTTTTGAAAATTTAGAAAATAATAATAATACACATTAGGCTATTTATAAAAGTATGATTAGAAAACTGTACTTGGAAAATGGCAATTTTAGAAGTTTAGAATGAAATAAGCAGTGAAACAGTTCCTAAAATATAAAGTAGTATAAAATTATAGCTGTTCAAAATACCAATATTATGCTATATGGTAGTAGCCTATATTAAATAATAATAAGAATACTATTAATTTAAAAAATATGATCATAAAACTGTAGGCTACTTGAAAAATGGTATTTTGAGGAGTTTAGAATATAATAATAAAATGAATACCGTCAACTGGGGTAACTTTGGCCCATTTTTTGAGTTTTTTCATATAAATTGCCTTATATTCCTCATATATAATTAATTAACTTCCATGTACTATTTGTTTTTGAACTCTGCATACTTCAAAGCGTATATTGACTGGTTTTTAAAACTCAGAACTTATTATTTATTTTTTTAAGATTTTTTGAAAATTTGGGCCAATCTTGCCTTTAATTGGGGAAACATTGGCCCTAATGTAAAATATCATGAAAACTAAGGCCAAATATGATTTCTGACAATGTTACCCCAATTTTAATTATGGGTTTATGTAGGTAGGCACTGTACAATGAGTTGGGGATAAAATAAAATGAAACTAAACATTTTACAAAAGTTTTAACAACATGTATTCAACATTTATTTTGAAACTGTTGCTTCTAATGTTATGTTATATGTTACTCTTCAATTTTAACAAAAATACTAAGTAAAAAACACATCCAGTTCTGGTACAATGAACTGGTTTCGTTTTGAAGCAATTTTTGGTGGTTTTATTTTACAACATACATCTTCCCAGTCATAAGAAAAAGTGTCATTCTTTTCGGGCCAGCGCCAGAACTTAAGCTTTTTTTCCATGCACTGAACTGTAGGGCCATTGCTAGAAAGACTTATAATCCTTCCAGGATACTTTTGTTCATTATAATTTACAATAACAAAATTGTCAATGGCAAACTCCGATGGGTCGTTAGAGACTGAAGAATCGAGAAGGGGGGCTTCATGATCTTGAATGCTATCTTCAAGGTCTGAGAAAGTTTCACTAACTTCATCAGACTCTAATACAACTTCTACATCGTCTTCATCTTCTGATGAGCTAGAATAGAAAATTTGTTTACTTCGTTTTCTTGACTTTATTTCCTTTTTCCCATTTTGTGTTTGTCTTTGAGATTTTGTTTTTCGAGCTGTTACACCACTTGTTGATGGCTGTAGGTATGATTCCTCTGATAAGTCATTAACAGTTATACTTTTTCCTGCAGGTACTTGGATCTTCTTCTTCTTCCTCTTTGGTCCACCAGTTTGTAGGTATTCGGCTCGTTTGTTTTCAAGTTGTTCCAAAAAGGAATCTCCAACGGAGTCATAATCAACATTTTGATTTTCGGGTAGTTTGTCTAGTAACTTTTGTTTGTTCAGAGGATGAATTCCACATTTTTTAAACCCAGCAACCAAATTACTTCCCTTGTTTTCGTCCAAATTATTCATGAGCTCTTTTAGCAATGTTGGGAACACATCTTTAGGAATAGAAGCATATTTGCTTCCCGAAGCAGATTCCATGTTGGGCTAATCTTGCCCCAATTCTTGGGCCAAACTTAGCCTAATCAAGAAAATCGAATTTTAAAAATAAACAAGATAAATTTCAAAAAAGACATACTTAAAATACTTTTAATATATGTTAAATGAAAGCTGTCATGTACTTACCAGTTAAAAAATATGAATAGTTCTGGATGTGCAAACAAAAGTTGGTTTATAACAAAACAGCCACAACAAGTAAATATAAATATGGAGCAGCACTGTAGTGGTGGCAAAAGATGGAACTACAACAATCTCGGTATTGGAGTCTAGCCAGTGCTGCTACCTATGATTTATCACAAGAATCATGTCGATAGCTCTATTTGGTAACCCACAGTAGATCAAATTATCTTTTTTCAAGATTTGGGCCAAAGTTACCCTTAAGGGCCAAAGTTACCCCAGTTGACGGTAGAATAATTCAAAGCATAGGCCTACATTTGCATAATGTGGTGCAACATATTAATCAACTAATTTTATAGTTTGTTCTTTTCATTTTTTCTTTTTATTAAAACTTCTGCCCACCACACACTGAACATTTACCCTCGAATTTCGAACAAGGTTCGTGTAACCATCGTCCACATTTTAAACATTTAATCCAATCACATAAAGCTTTCGTTGTTCCATATTTTTCCAAGCACTCAGAACACTCGTTGTCATCTATTTCCATTATTAAATCATCATCTGTATCTTGATATGGTACGCTATCTTCTTCACTTGATGTTGACGATGAACCATCTTTATAGGTCAATTTTCTAAAGATATTTTTTTAGGCTTAACATTTTTGGTTTTTTTGCCATCCTTTTCTTTTTTTCACGTGTTGTCTTCTCTTTTATGTTCAGCTTTCTTCGCTCTTGCATGTATTTTCTTCTCCTTCTCGTCTCTATTTCTCTTCTCCTGAAGAAGTTGGTCTTTATATGGACTGCTCGTTAAAATTGCACTGCCGATTGATTTCCTTTGGCGGGAAGTGAGTAATTCAGTCTTCTTTGGAAATGGTTGGATATCGGAGGGACTAATAGAGAACTTTGTGGAAATATCACACGTTTTCGGAGAGGTTAACATACAGGTTTGGTGACTAGGGCCAGGTATTGGATTAATAGGATAAATAATTGGAGTATTCTGACCTACAGCTTGAGTAAGGTTAGAGTCAGGTTGATTGTCTTTTTCTGGAGAAGTCACAGTAGTAATCGGTTGTAGCTCTTGAAATGACGTTCCAACATTTACAGCTGGTTCTTGAAATTGAGGATTACTTGGGATATCTGCTAATGGGTTATCTGTAACTTCTGCAGCAACAAAATCTATCTCTGAGAAGACATTTGGGTTGAAAGGAACAATTCCGGTTTTTTTTAATCCATTGATAGCATTCAATGGCACACATGCTTCCAAATAAGCTTCACCAAAGATTTTTGCAATATCACTTATCCCAACACCACTTTTTCTATTGCTGTTGGTCAACCACTTTTTTAATGCTTTGTCATGCCAGGTATTCAATGCAAACATAACTCCTACATCCAGTGGTTGGAGTTTGTGCGTACAATGTGGAGGTAAACATAGAATAGTGACGAAGTTTAATCTTGCCTTTTCAATAACCACGAGATCCTTGGTGTGCGAAAGGTGCCCATCGAGAATCAATAATACCGGATCTTCCGCAGTTGGTTTAACATGCATTATAAAATGATCGAACCACTTTTCAAAGGTCTCCAACTTCATCCAGCCTGATTCATTACAGCAATAGGTACTACCTGGTGGTGCCCCATTCATTAGCTCCGGTTTCATTCGTATGCGTGCAAAAATTAGCATGGGTGGAACAAAGTAACCTGATGCTGAAGTACAAATGACTGCTGTAGTTGATTGCCCTCGTTCCGCTGATACGACCTGACCAACTTGTCTTTTCCCCTTTTCAGCAAGAACCCTACAATTTCTACCAGGGACTGTGCTGATGGAAGTTTCATCCACATTGAAAATTCTGTGTGGAGGAAAGTAAGTCTTATCCATTACGTCCTGTAATATAGAAAAGAATTTTTCTACCACTGGCTTGTTGAATGCTGAGGCTCGAGCAAGTGAAGTTGACTCAGGTGTTCGTAGACTAAGTTCAGGATGTCTTTTACGAAATCCTATCATCCAATCTCTACCTGCATATTTTTCTTCATGAGAAAAAGGATGCTTAATATTATTCATCTCTGCTAGTTGATACACGAGTTTCCTAACGTCCATGATAGTGAAGCCATACATTCTTTGTTCCATATTCAAGATGTGATTCACTAATTCTGTTTCCTGGTCCATGGTGAAAACAGGGCGTTTACTTCCAAGCAATTTCATATCATCAATAGCTGTAATGTTCATACCTTTAATTCGCCTTTTAAGTGACATCCTAGGCACACCAAACTTGATAGCAGCTGTTCGAACTGCTAAACCACCGTTGACAGCAGCCATGGCCTCCTTCATTCTACTGGGGTCCCAGTTCTGCCTTTCGGTTTTCCGTTTGTAACGATTAACCATCTGAAACAATGATTACAAATTTTAAATAGACTGTGTTAAAGGAACGAAGTTCATCACAATAATTTTAGGTTAGGCCTAGACTGATGAACCAACATTTTATGATTATTGAATGTATTTACAATGAATGGAAATTTAACTGTGTGTTTAAAAAACAAACTAATAATAAACCGCAATTGAAAGATTATTATTATGTTAAACGGCAGGTAAAAAAATTAAAAATACACACAATAATTAATTGTAGGTTAGGCCTAGACTAACCAAAATATTATGAACCATTTTACGACTAACATGAAGCACCATTTTATGATTATTGAATGAATTTACAATGAATGGACATTTAACTGTGTTTTCCATCTTAGTTTTGATGTTACAATTAATTCTATAGCTTTATTGTAATATTTGTAATAACATTAAATGTATGGAAACAGTAACTTTTCCAAACGTAACTTCGTTCTAAAAACCGACATAATTGGGCAAAATGATCCCTTGCGGGTAAAATGATCCACATGAGGCCATGAGGGATCATTTTGCCCGGCAACATGGCTGAACACTTCAGATTGTATCACAGGAAGACACTATTGGATATTGCAAATTTAGAAAGTGAATATTACAGCTAACAATATACTCTTTCAACTAGACTGTGTAACATTCCGTTAAATGAAACATATTTCTAAGAATTGAACAAAGAAATTAGTGCTTACCTTAGAACAAATCCTTTAAAATGAAAGTTTTTTTCGATTTCGGAAAGATTCATGCACTTACTAGACGAGACCAACTGATTCTTCATAGTCAAGGCCAACTAGTAGACACTCTAACACATAGATAGCACTACCTGTTTGGTTTGAAACCGGTATGGATCGTTTTACCCGCATGGATCATTTTGGGCCACCTTCCCTACGAATATTTTGTGAGGATGACTTTCACGGATTTTGAAAATCTGCTTACTTTAGTCGTAACTTAAAATTCTAGCTTGACCAGTGGCGCACCGACGGGGGTGGACGAACGGGACCTGTCCCCCCCCAGAAGGTCCTTTTAGTAATGTTGATTGTATTTTAAACTAATCGATCGTTGAATACGTAGTCGATATTCAATTAAAAATTACATTATTTATGATTAATTTCGTGATATAATCTCAAAAAAATCATTTTTTTTTTAAATAAATATGATTCTTACATTACGCAATCATGATTTTCTAACAGTGATGCTTGAGTCTCCGCGGTCTGGTTCATGAGTTGAAGGTATTTGAGCACTGATTAGCGCCGCGTTGAAACGCTGAAAACCGGGCGTTAAATTCCCAAGTTATACGGGATGTTGAAAGAGCGACGTTGGTAACGCGGTTCCCGTGTTTACACAGCGTTTCTGAAGCTTTGTCAATGTTGCGTCCTTCACTTCCAAAATGGAAACCATTCAGTCATTCTGTCTAGGTGTTTTACAAATAATAGAAACATATGAGGAATTGTGTATCAGGAGAGCTAGACGGTGGGGTACCCAGTGCTTTCAAATCGTTTATCAAGCTTCAGCTATACTTACACGAGCTGAGCTTAGTTGAACCGACCCGGTCCGTCACGGAAATCCGTAGCACCAACAGACCCACAACGTTCCGACATGTGTCGGAAGGATGCGCGCGCATTCCACCTCACCACAACTACTGTCACAACTACCATGAATTGCAAAATTATCATGGACGAACAGTGGCAGAGATCGAACGTTCTTTCTGGTTTTCACCGGTGGCTATATCTACACCTAACCCGCGTGGAGCAGAGCCGAATCGACCCGATCCGGTATGCTGTCAGAGCGTAGAAAAAATCGACTCCGTCCGTGTACATTTTGAAGTACACAATAATCACTTTAAAATAAAAAATAACTACTTTCTAGTAGATATTCTACTGTGGCCTCTCTGGTAGCTGCGCTCCATATAACTTTGTTCGGCGTTGATAGCGCCCGCGTCAATCCGCGTTGGCAACGCTTAACGCCCGGTTAACTTAAATTCGCTAGCGTTGATAGCGTTCGTATAACATGACCCACAGTAGTTCCATTTACCCAAGTAACTCACGTTAACATGACGTTGAAAACGCGACGCTATCAGCGCTCATATAACGTGGTCCTAAAAGGCAGCGCTCTAGGGTGCTGGCTAGACCGTCACTCAAGGTCAGTAGGGAGTGATCTTGCGGAAAGAATGTTTATATTGCACTATTAATTGTCCGACTCAATCCCATCACCATTCACTTTAAAAAAATATATAATGTTTCAGACTTTGTGATAGGTTAAAGAACTTTCATCCGTTTAGGATTTGTTGAATATATATATATATATATATTCTGACCTGAGGTTAGTCCCCCCCAAAGCCAAATCCTCGGTGCGCCACTGAGCTTGACCACTTAACGCTGTCAACTAACGGAAAACCAATACACTTGATCTGCACCGGATAGTAGTTAATTTTTTAAAGTAATCCTCCCCCCCTTCCATAGTAAGTCACTTTTATATATAATAAAACCAGGTGTTCGACTGTTTGGTCCCATGATTTTTCACTTGTAATTTAGTTAAATTAACCCTTGCTGGGGAAGTGTGTAAGCAGAAACATTATTACAAATTAAAAATAACAATAAATAACACCACTGTAAGCTGCAAATAGAATTAAGATTGTCTTCAATGTCATTTCAGACGAGGTATTCAGTCTATTAGTTAAAACAAACGAAGTAAACCGTACAAGTAAGATAACATCGACCAATAAATATCTGGTGTGATCAAGGTTGTTCAGTTGGCAGAGCGTTATCACAGAATGTTAAAGGTCTTGGGTTTGAATCCCGGTCTTGGTCCATGTTTTATCACATGTAATTTAGTTAAGATATTAAACCTCATAGTAGACTTCTCTTGGTTAAGAGAATAAAATATATGAAGGTTATACTTTAGTCCTGTTCTAGCAATTGTGTTCGATTCGAGTGAATGTAGGCCTAATGTTGGTTTTATTTATTTGTTGAATTAAAATCTCACTTTCTTGTACATTCATATTAGGCCTACCTACCACTTAAATTTGCTTTCAATGGTGGAAAATCATTTTGAAGGTATATCAATGTGTGCAGCACATGTCAACTCCTATTCTGCCACCATATGCCCTACAAATATTTTGATACCTTTGCACAATCAAAAAATGTTTATAATTAATAAGTATCTTAAAAAAAAACAGCTCCTGATAAGTAAAAATGGTATTTTAATCATAACGTAAAATCTAAGATGATAAATTTTATTCAATTTTTAAATAACATTTTTAAATAACAGAGCAGTAGGCCTACTATGTGCTACCCGACATATAAATACTAGCAGATACCAGCGCGTTCCCGAGTAGATATCTTATCTTCTAAAGCGAGAGATAATTGTTTGTCTGCTAAATGGATCTGGAATCTCCGTCTAAGGATTTTTGATTTTTTGATTTTATATTAGGCTTTTGGCCACGAGAAATCGATTGGAAATGGTCACCAGTCTGGGAAAATTCGTTTTCTACGTCTTTTTATTAGATTAAAAAGTGAAATTTGCCCATTTTAAACAATACAAAGCACAGCTGATGCAAATGTTTTCAATGCCATTACAATAATCATCTGCTTTCTTTTAAACTGTATATTTTATTAGAGATAAGCCTAATGTTGTATCTATTTATAGTTACCATGGCAACGAATACATAATAAACATACCCTTTATTTAGTTGTTTAATGTTATAGGCCTAACCTAAACGATGTTCACGGAAATTTGCAATAATAGTAGTTATTGACGTGAGCGAACTAGGCCCTAGGAATAAATCGATATTGAAATAATACTTTAATTTAGACCTGACTTATTTCTGAGGCATAGCGTTGAGATTGTGGTTAATCCTTTAAACTGTATTTTTATTACAGGTAAGCCTAATGTTGTATATACCCTTTATTTAGTTGTTTAATGTTATAGGCCTAACCTCAAAACTCAATAATCCAATATTTATTATTGAAATCATAGCCCTGCTTATAATCGAGCTTTAGCTCGGTCTCCAGGTACTGAATAAATGAATAAAAAGATAATCGGTTAAATATTGAGCTTTACTATTACATGTAATTTAAAAAAATAACATTGAAAACTAAAAAAAAAATTAGTGGGTTAATTATCGGTAATTAAAAATAATAACTTAATTATGTGTTCAATTCTAACAAATGTAAAATATAGCTTAAGAGCTTTTACTAATTCCTGTAAATAACTTTTCCATGTCAGTCTGTGATAACTCTCAAATATTGTCAATTATTAAAATTCGAAATACCTGTTAAAATAAAAGTTTTTTATACTGTTAGTATCCGTAGTTTATGTAGATTAAGAATATCTAAGTTTTATTTTACTGAAGCTTTTCCGTCGAGTTACAACAGCGAGTTAACGACTGCGCGCACAAGGAGTCCACTGCTCTAGAATTGCAGTTATCAGCACAGTGACGTCAGAGTGAAACTGGCGGCACAGTGCCGAGATCAAAGAAACGGTTTAGCCCTTGTTATAGAGCCCTGGTTTATACCTACTTTCCTGGGCTGAATCCTACATATTTAAACTGTTTGTCTTATTGATATGTGGTCATTGCCTGAACTTAGAAAACTAAGAAAATCAAATAGGTTAAAAATATCGGTAACTAAAAATAATAACTTAATGGTATGTGTTCAGTTCTGACAATTTTGTGGTAGAATAGACCTATAAGAAACTTGAAAAAAAAAAAACAGTTGGTGGTTCAAAATATTGGAATAAAGACCTATAATCCTACAAAATAGAAAAATTCTGGGTTAAGTAAAATAGCCAAAACAAGTTTTGAAGGATCGCAAAAACCATAATTAAAGAGTCGAATGATAAAGGTACAATCATAATTGATGAAATAGGTCTGGACAGCGTATAATAGCAAGCAGTTGCTGTAACACAACAGATTCCAGAACAGACTGAGATGAGATTAGGTGATGTCAACTGATCAGACAGGCATAATTGGTAGAGGAGGGAAGGTAACTGGGAACAGTCGTTCCAACATCTTTACCAAGGTTATTATTCTCTGTGTTAAAAAAACTCGCTTTATGATTTTTATGCAAGACGTCATTCGATTTGAAATGTATTGTTTTGTAACGGACTATGGTTGCAGTTTTACTTAATTTTCTTAATAGTTTAGACCACGCAACTTCAATTTTCGTGTGACAATATTTCCACATTTTAACCACCTTATTGGCGAACGTCTAGGACCTTGTTTCAATGTAATCCTTTCAGTGGATTTGAAGAAACCGTAATGAGTGAATGTTATTTGGTTTATTTAGATATAGATTAAAAAGGACCAGCATTTCTTAGGCCCACTTCTTAACAAAAACTTAAAAAAAAAAATAGAGATCCAAATTATTCTAAAGTACCGTATGAAATCAGACATTATGGTCTGAGAATGCCTCTGAGAAATAACGTACAGGACATATAGGTCTGAGAACGATAATTTTCTTTACCAACACTGAAAACCTTCCATAATAAGAACTGAGTTTAACTGTACTATTACATTTTTTAAAATATTTATAAGCTTAAATTTTTTTTTAATTTAGTTGTAAATTTTATTATTTTTAACTCGAATGAGTGACCATAACCTTTCTCCTTTAGATTGATATACAATACATAAACGTTTAAACATTATTTCACGTAATTTTCTTGCCAATTCAAATTATATACGAGGAAGGAAAATGGTTGGTAAATTATGAATGGAAGTGTTTTTTCCAAGATTGCACATTAAATATTGAAAACATATCAATTTATATTTCCCTAATAGCCGTCTATAATATTTACAAACACTTTTGAAACACGTAATTAAAATAATTTAATTAACAATAGCAATTAAATCTTTAATTGAATAAGTTATTGAAACTCTTTGTTATTGAAACTCCCACGAGTAAAATAAACCTTGGACTATCATGCTGTATAACAACTTTGATAGTTTCCATTAAAAAAAAAAAAAGGTGTGTTTCATATGTTTTCAAACACACCTCCTTAACGTGTCACCATTTGTTTCCATGAGGATGATAATAATATATTATAATATCATATATACACATTCTTTTTGTAATTATTGAAATAATAATTGTTGAAAAGTGTTCCCAAGTTAAAAAGTTTAAATGGTGTGTGTATGCTAGGAAGGTTGTTTATTTAAAATATGTACACACTGTATTTATAGATGAAAATCAGTTACATAAAGTTGTTGTTAATATTTACAAGGTTTACAATAGGGAAAGTGGGCTAAGACCGGGTAGCTAACACTTGACGGCTTACTGAAGCTAAAATATTCATCATGTAAAATCCAAATTTACTATAAATACCCAAGAACTATATTGCTGCAATATTATTTTCGTTAAAATTGTTAATCTACAATAATAAATTCGTTATAATTAATTTTGTGAAAATGGCAAATCACCCGGTCTTGCCCCACTGGTAGGGTAAGACCAAGTGTCCATGTTAATATTATGGGAAAATTAAAAATTATATAGTTTTGTCTATAAAGTACAATGAAAGTGATTTATTTACATATTTATATATATAACATTCAATAACAAGAAGAAAACTCAAACGTGATGTAACAGTCATCCTCATCAGCACCAATGCAACTCTTGTGAGCCCCACCGTGACAAACAATACTCTGGATCCATTCCCTCATAAATCATTGCCGGTATAAGCAGGCGGCATCAAATGTAGTTTCCAAATCTGATTCATCAGAATAATTTTCATATTTGGTTCCAGTCTTACGTTTGGATTTACATATTTTCTTTTTTTCTTAATGACTATTATTTTTTTGTTTTTGTTTTTAATTTCTTCTACAAAAGTTTTCTCTTTTTAGAAAATGTTTGCTCTTCTTCCTTATTTTTTCTATTCTACTAAACCTTCTAGTTCATGTTTATAAGGCGATGTTGTTAAAATTACTTTTTTTTCTTTTATTTTATCGACTTTACAACCCTTTTTCTTTCGACATGAGGTGGTGGCATTACGTCTCTAGAGGAACCAGCAAAAGACGAGGATTCAATTAATACATTATTTAACGACTCAACTCCCAAACTCTTTGATCAGCAGAGTTCATTTGGTTCAGGTCTATTTTCATCCTCTGTAGGTTTGTCTATATTGGGAAGTTCGTCCTCAAGAGCGGACTCCAGATTTCCAGCTTTTTCAAGTTGCGATTTTGCGAAATAGAAAACATTTCCTGTTCACTTGAAGCTAGGTTATCTTCTGATGATATTTGATTGTCTGTAGTTTTTGATGGCGCATTATACATGTTCAGGGAAAACATTTCTGTTTTCAAATTATAAATCCCTGTGTGTTTAAAACAATTTACTGCAGTCTGCATATTCCCTGCTCGGAGAAATGCTGCACCAAAGAGTTTAGCATCCTGATGAATAATGACAGCACCTCCGGGATGCTGAACTAGCCGACTTTAGGCTATTGAGAATTATTGTGGGGGTAAGACCGGGTACTACCTGGTCTTGCCCCATAGCAATGAATACTTAACACTTATGTGTGTTAAGTATTCATTGCCCATAGGCAGTACCTGATCTTACCCCAAGTGTAGAGGTTATGCAAACAGAATATTATTGGAAAAATACAAAACCTTTTCAACAATCTATTATACAGAATAATAACTGATTTACCATGTAATTATGGGGAAATGTTTAATTTTAACCTAACTCTTAAAGTGCTAGAACAAGATTTAGTTAGAAAATCAATAAACATTGGAGGGAAAGTATTAAAAAACAAGCTTATAAATGTTGACGCTGTCTGAACGGTGCTACGAAGATGCCATCATGGCCGCTTCTTTACCTTGTCTTGTAGAGTGTAGTTCCATCACTGTCCGGTAGAAAACACCAAATCTTGTTCAAAATTAAGGTACCCGGTCTTACCCCACTCTCCTCTAATTGGTTTCCCACTCGACAGTGTCTGTAATAGCAGCCCGTAAACTGATCAGCTGATCAGATCATACTAGCAGCTGTTCAATTCACTGATGCAAGTGAATTGTGAACTTTGGTAAAACCAAAATAAAAATCATATAATCCATCAAACGATCGCAATTTTTTTGCAAATTTTTATAAATGTGTTAATTTGGTAGAGCTAAAATGATAAAATATTGCTAGACTATTCAAAGCAGCACTAATTTGTAAATAAAAGTGAATTTTACAGACCATTCTGATTTAAAAGTTACACTTAACAATTTAAATTAATTTAAGAAATTTGGCAGTTTGATTAAACAGATTGATCGATGGATTAATTGTACAGTAATTTAAGTTACAAATTTTTCAAATTGGGTTGACCACATATATAAATTTAGTACTAATAATGTAATATCGTGAAATTGAAATTGAAGTTTCTCTAATAAGATATTGATTGCATATTATTGCGTTCGACAAATACATCATGTATTATCGACCATAAAACATACCGCATAATTTATTCAATTGTAACAGAAAACTGTATTTTCAAATAATTTGTATGTTTCCTTTAAAAATGTATGTTTGTGAAAGTGGGATAGGATTACTTTTCATATATTAAGAAAACACTTTGTGAATAGGAATTGTACTGTTAATAATACTATTAGTACTCTAGTTGGAAATACAAGTTTTAAGTTCTCATGACTGCCCTTGAAATGCAGGGAAGGGAAAGCATCTTAAGTTGACAGCGTTAGTACCTACATCATGCAACGAGCTGACCTGCTCATCAAACTTCTCCCGAGGAGATAAAATAATTACGATTCCCAATCCCCAAAAATCGGCTCTCTTTCCGGAAAATCACAGACAGAAGGGAATACTAATCTGGAGAATATGTGAGTACTGGGTGGATGTATGAGTTGTACAAGAACAGCCTGATTCGAAGTGGAAGTCGGTTAATGGCCTTAATGACTGGAAGAAGTCTGCCAGGACAGATTTAGCACTTGACAGTTTTGCTTGATGTGACAATGCAGGTTTAGTTTAGAGTCAGACACGATTCTAAGATATGACGATTCAATGCTATGGGGATTTATTAAGTGTTAGTTGAACATTGGGTTGTCTACGCTCTGTAGAAAAGTGATGGCTTTGTGTTATGTCTTGTTTACTGCCAATTCTCCGCTTCCTGAGCCATAGTTGCAGTCTATCGAACTGTTATTGGATGTATATTAAAAAAAAAAAAAAAACACTATTCTCACTCATATAGGTTTAATTACCAAACGCGTTTCAACGACAAAGTCGTCATCCTCAGTGATAGATTATAACTAATTATTCTTGAGTGTATGGTACATATTTATCCCCCTCTACAAGAGTGGGCGTGTCTTAGTTTCTAAGCAGCCAATGGCGTACAAGGGACCTTAAAAAGAGACAAATGTTACAATGTTTAAGTTTAAGTGAAACAAATTATTTTACTATGATAAATTTAAGTAAATAGCCATATGCAGATAGATCTAATAATAATAATATACTTGAATTTAAAAATAAATAAAATAAAGTTAGTATAAATGAATATGACAAAAAACACATAGTAATTATTTATAAATATATACATTGGTTCCAACATTTTCCATGGAAAAGAAAGACAACAACAAAAACAAAAATTGCAAATCGAGGTTAGTTTGCCTAGAAACAAAGTAAAACTAAAATGATGAAAGTTAGGCCTACAAGTTAAGTTATTAAAAGTGAATTATGTTTTGAATATAATTTTCTATGTTAGTTTTTAATATTAAACAATGTAATAAATTTATATAAAGTAGAATACAAAGTCATAGAATAATAAATATAAAGTAAATTGGTTTTTGGTTAATCTAAATTAATACAGAGTTATGTATGGGGCCTAACTCGTTGTTCACTATTATGCCTTTATTTTTATTAATATACTAGCTGACCCGGCAATGCTTTGCTATTGCTTAATTTGAAACTTTGAAAGCCTGTAATTCGTATCCCTGAGGGCCGATGTAAATTATAATGGGATTCTGCTCATTGCTTGATTTACCTAACCTAAAATTATATTCAGTTTTTGATCCAAATCAGTTGTTGATCAAAATCAGCTGTTGATCAAAATCAGCTGTTTTAAGCTTTTCATACGAACAGCTGTTTCTGATAAAATCAAAAGAAATATTTCTTCTTCTTCCTTAAGATTGACCTTCCATAAGATTAACATTGAAACTTTGAGGGCCACTGGGGCGTAGCCCTAATGTCCTAGGACTTTGGTAAATGGCCTAAAACCTTCCCAGGGTTAACCTGTGTTACTATGCAAAATTTCAAAGCAATCGGATGGACGGTTTGGTAACGCATAAAGGACAAACATACAGACAAACGTACAAACATACATTGAATTTTATATATATAAGATAAAGTTTCCCAAGCGTAAAGATTATTCCGTTTCGTAACATTTTTTAGAAAGGTTGTATTCTCTACTTAAAAAAAAAATATTTTCTTCTAGACAATGTTTAGCTATAGCTGATTTATCGGGCCGGTTGTATTTAATATGTGAAAAATGTTCTTTACTTCTTAATTTTACACTCCTAATTGTTTGGCCTACGGTATATAATTTTTGGGACACACTTCACAGTTAACAC
Organism: Philaenus spumarius; assembly: GCA_018207615.1. Classification (NCBI taxonomy): domain Eukaryota; kingdom Metazoa; phylum Arthropoda; class Insecta; order Hemiptera; family Aphrophoridae; genus Philaenus; species Philaenus spumarius. Next base: position 29,101 of record JAGFPH010011365.1, read on the forward strand.
TATAGATGCCGGATTTTTCTTGATTGGGTATGTGATCTTTAGGGTTTCCTAGTAATTTTCCGATGTTATTTTCTGATGCAAATGCTACGTTTATGTTCGTGTGTTTTCTAAATGATTTAGTTATTGTATTTGCCAATGTTGGGTTATGTGTAATTTTTATCCATCTCTTTTCTTGTGTGATTGGGGTTAAGGTTGTTCTTAAATTTTATTTTTTTGGCGGTGGCTTTCTTTATAATATGGTCTATTGTAGTTTTGGGGTAGGCCTATCCGTTAAATTCTGCTGCTCCAAAAATATATTGTTTTTCCTTTTCATAATTGTCTATAAAAAGAGGTAGGTTGCCGAGTCGGTGGACCATTGAATTGAAAGCTGCTCTTTTGTGTGCAGGTGCATGGGACGTGTCCCAGGTAATAAACCTGTCTGTGTGTGTCGGTTTTCTGTAAACACTGAATGTCAAATTATTGTTTCCTCTTGTCACCAATACATCTAAGAATGCTAGGCTTGCTCAATTTCTTTTGTAAATTTTACTGTAGGGTAAGTTCCATTTAGTTGTTGACAAAAATCTTCAAGGTTTTTCGTTTTTATCAAATACCGCAAAAACATCGTCCACGTATTTAATCAAAATTCGAGGAAAATATTTAAACGAATTTTTCGCATTGACCTCGAAATTACTCATGAATAAATTTGGCCAAAAAACTGGATAAAGGATTTCCCATTGCGGTACCGTTATCTTGCGTGTAGAATTGATAATCGAATTTAACAGAAGTAAATATTCCTGGATTTCATCTTCGGTTAAGAATGTTGACTTCAGCCAGGATTTAATTATTTTCATAGTTTCCGGTATTGGAACACTTGGGTACAGAGATACAATATCGAAAGACACAAGATATTCACTTTCTGTTAACTGGGTATTTTTAACACTATTTATAAATTCGTAAGTATTTTTAACGGCAATTGAAGGAGGAGGAGGTAGTTCGTGTAGTTTTGAAACTAACCACTTCGCGATTAAATACGTAGGTGAGTTTATTCCGGACACTATAGGTCGCATTTTCTTCCCTTCTTTGTGTATTTTGGGTAAGCAATAAAGTCTTGGAGATTGGGAATAGTTAATTTTCTGCTAAGATCGTTATCAATTATTTTCTTGCAGTTTTTTTAAAGTTTCCTTCGTGTCTTTCGTATATCTAGATAGTAGGTTTTTGTTGCAGGGTGTATATGGTCCGTTGATGATCATTTCATTTACAGTGTCTTGGTAGTCTGTTTTTCCCATGATAACAATAGCGTTGCTTTTGTCAGCTTTTAAGTAAAAAACATCTTTTTCCTTTAAACCTTTTATTACTTTTTGATAATTTTTGTTTTTGGTAGTTTTAATATTATTGTATGATTTATTGTCTTCTAGCTTGCTTTTGATGTCTGATCTAATTTTAGTTTTTAATTCAAAGTTTTTAAATTTTAGTGCAGTTTCAATGTCAACACATAAAGATTCTTGATCACTTCTTTGATTTTCCATACTAAATTCAAACCTTTATTTAATTAATTATCCTTCATCACTAAACAGTTCATTCCTCCAATTAATTATGTACTAATTTTTGTTTAAAAAAATGTTCATTATTGTTAGAAACGTCTTTACTGAATTCCTTCTTGGTTTTACATAAGGTTTCAAGTTTTTTATTTAAGCTTGAATTTTATGACTGTGTTTATGGTTAATAACCGTTTTCATTATTTCAAAAATTTATTGTTGAATTGTTCAAGACTGTAAATATTCAATTTTTTTGTTATTTTTTAGATGAAGTTCAAAAGCTTGTAGTTCTAAATTTGCTTGTTTAGAGTAAATTAACTTAATTTCCATACTTAGGCCTACCCAGTTTTTCTTGGCATTTCCACAACCCGTTTAGAAACACTGTTATTTATAGGTATATTAATCTTCATAAACTTAGGAAACACTTTCTTCTTTTTACACATACTTAAAAACCATATATATATCGTCCGATAATAATCTAACTTTCAATTTTAACTGTTGTAGCTTATTCAGCTCGGTTGACTTGAGTGCCATAATTATTATAAAACACACTTTGAGCTTGACGGGTGAGAAGGAATTTATATTTAAAAAAAATAAAAATAACACTATTCTCACTCATATACGTTTAATTACCAAACGCGTTTCAACGACAAAGTCGTCATCCTCAGTGATATATGAGCTACAACTGACAGATTATAACTAATTATTCTTAAGTCTATGGTACATATTTATACCCCTCTACAAGAGTGGGCGTGTCTTAGTTTCTTAGTTATTGGATGACTGATGAACCATATTACAGGTTAAGTGACCTGCATTAACTCATACCATCATTTGCAAAGAGATACAGTGATACTTTGGGGATCACTTCAATGTGAGGTACACCAAAGTTTCAAGAACTGAGTCTTAGAAAACCCCTGCCTCGATTGGTCAAGGAGTGGATAAGCTACTTTTTGTTCTAGTGAAAGATCAGTTTGTAGCTTGCAGCCATTATTATGTTCCCTAGATTTTGCTACGGCTTTCGCCAGTGTATGTCCGTGGGGGAAAGGGAGAATGTTTTAGTGCTTCTCAATTGCAAGCAAGTGATAGGTCAGTCCCACAGTACCTATCAGTAGAGAAGTCTGTGTAAATGCATTTCGTCTTACCGAATGAAAAAAAGAAGAACAAAACAGATCGTTACAGCTATCAGCCTCAACCAGATCACGGACCAAAATTTACACTTCAACGACGCTTAGTTTTATGTTTTCATACAATACCAGTTTGTTCATCGAGTTGCAAGGATTACTGTAAACGGAAATTGCAAAGCGGATGCCATATTAGTGGTAATCGGAGATTCTCTTTGAAACTAAGAAATGAAGCAATTCGTCAATTATTCTGACCAGGTAGGTTTGTTGATTTATTAATGACGAAAGCTTTTGGATTCCCTCCCTACTCGACAATACTATTTAATTTCACATGGACCATCTGATGTAAACTCCGCAGGACTAAAACTTTATTTAGCTGCAAACTAATTATAAGTATCAAATGCAATTTATGTAACAATTAAACATATATTTAAAAATATGTATTTGATTGGTCTTAGTTTAAATATTTCCCGTTCCATCCCCATTAGGACTCATATACGCCTTCCGCTTGCACAGTATTGCTTTGATCTTAACTAAAAAGAAAGAAGTCACTGACAGTCGATATTATGTGTGCAAAATTTATTATTTGAAATTGTGTCATACTTTTAAAATTGCTGGTATGTCACTGAAATATTAATAACTTTTTTAACAATTACAGGTTATCTTAATTTTATCAAATAGTGTAAAGTGTAAAACAGGTATCCTACTAATCCCTGAAAATAAAAAGATTTGTCATTAACAGACATCTCTTTATTACATAAGCTAATAAATTTCATTCAATTACTTTGTGAATAATAGTAAAACTATTTTTTTTTTTATTACTAAATGTAGAATAATTTAACAAAACCAATTACACAATTACTTTCTTAAACATTTTGTGCAAAGTTTACAAACAATTAAAAAACACGTTTATATAATAGCAAATGCGATAGAACTTGGATGCAAGCAGAAAAGTACTACAAAATTAAAATCTTTTAAAAAATAACAATAATTTAAAAAAAATTATAATACTTTTTAAATATACATTTAAAAAGAAAATCCAAGCAAAATTTCAAAGAAGGGTCAAGAAATAAGTAAATAAAAGTGTCTTTTTGATTGATGAAAATACTTACTTCCATGTATTTACCTTTTGAAATAGTCACAATAGGTGTGAACAAAAGCCAAAGGCAATATAAGCCTCCATATTTTGTACGTAATTCATTGGAAATTCCAAAAACAGCTAGAATAAAAGAAAGCTATTAAAACACGGCTAAATTCACAGACTAAATCTATAACATATTGGGATGATATATCCCACACAACAGGTGCGTTATCTTTATCTACCTATATTGCATGGATTCCTAAACTTTCCAAATTATTCACTTACTGTAAACGATAAAATTATGTACAAGTAGTTAGATACTTGAAGTCAATAAATGTACAATTTCAATATGTATATTTTGATTACAATCATGCTTTATTCTTCTAAGTGGCAATAGGAAGGACATTTTTATAAAAATAAAACATTTTTTTAACAAATATAAAAATTGCAAATTTTATCCGTTGATTCGTTAAAAAAAAGAAAACATTTTGAAACTAGTAAATGACAATTTTTATGTTTATGAAACAAATCTGTCTAGATTTTATTTTAAGTGTTGTTAATTAAAAACAATGAACAAGTAGAAAAATAATGATTTAGTAGGTCATTATTATTATTATAAGTAATGATATTACGAATTTGGGTAAAAATATAAATAAAATAAGAACTCAAGAAATCATGAAAATCAGTGAAGACAGTGATTCTATATTGGCCTGATCAGGTTGTTGTCTGAAGTATTAAAAACTTATCAGTATAAAGTAAATGCATTTTATTTTGTTTTACATCAATGAGTGTAGTTTAAAAAAAAAATCGCTGCACATTTAAACTAGATCAGATATTGATTTCAGATTTGGCAACGAATTTTGCATATAAAATTTGTCAAAGTTTACTAAAATTAAAAATTTTGATTATTTAAATTTTCAAAATGGCAGACGTTTAAAATACTATCTCGAATACAATAATATATTTGTGTATTATAACCATTGTTTGTTCGTTGCTCAAAATAAAACTGCACAATCGACAAACATCAGAAAAAATACAAAATCAGTCGCCATTTTGAAGTGGTGTATTACTGATTAATTCTGGTAAATTAATTTAGTAATTTTAGGCTTAAAAATCATAAGAATGCTAATTTTTTTTTCTAGACTAAACTTAGTATTATAGACATATATTAAGACGTTATGTTTCGATTATCAATTATTGACCTGTAAAAAAACACTATTTTCTTTGACATTAAAAATAATTTATCTCATAAATAAATTGTTTACACAGTTGCCCAGATATTTGGCGTTAAAAATTGTAAGTGGCCAACATTTTGATATATTCAAAATACATTTTTTTTAGATTTGTAAAACTATAAGTACAAAATGAGTATACCAAATCTGAAGTCAATAACTTACCTCTTTCCAAAATTATGGTGTTTAGTTGTAAACGTTAAATGGTTGGTTGTCTGTTAAATATGCGTTTGAGAGCCTATGTTTATATGAACAAGGGCCGTACCTAGGAGTATAGGCACCCGGGGCAAGCTTACATTGGCCTTGCCCCTCAGAGACGGCCCTGATATGAACATTTTCATAACTAAACAAAACCCACTCCAGAGGTTGTTTTATGAAACACCCTGTATGCAGATATTATTTAGTTTACTTACTTAAGTTGTATGTATTATAACAGTATTAACATATATTCCATTTAATGCAGTTCAAACTGGGTTTAAATACTCAAGCATAATTCTTAAATATTTAACAAGAATGAAGCAAATTGTATAAATCTCCAACTTACTGTCAGTAGAAGCCCCAAGCTCGTCCACATTTCCAAAAAGGAACCATCCTTTTGGGTTTGGTAGTTTACTCAAAGTGTGGACTACTTTGTTATAGTTCTTTTTCCATTGGAAGTAATAAAACGCAGTTAAAATGCATACAATTATACTGATTCCAATTGTGAAGACGGACATTCTATTAGCAAACAAGAAATGATTTATAAATTAGTGTTACCAAGAAATTAATCAACATTCGTTTCAAGTAACTTAAAGAAAAGCTACTATTTACAATAGGTATACTATTTTGGGATACTAATATTCTAAT
>JAGFPH010011366.1:0-22356 GCA_018207615.1 Philaenus spumarius
TTATAACATAGTTATTTGTGCATCTAGGGTGAAAAGTTGTCGCACGAAATACACATTTGACAACCGCCTCTGGATCTGCCAATGATCGGGGTTGTATAGTGGCAATGGGTAAGTTAACAACTCAATACATGTGAAAGAAAAGTTTTACCTGAAATGTACCGACCTTTTAAAATTGTCTTTAAGAGGACTAGAAAAATACGTGATGCAAAAATTTATTTGGCCGTAACAATCAGGACGGGAAGATTGTGATGGTTAGAAGGAGTGATTATGACGGCCGAAAGGAGGAGTGTAGAAGACGGAACACTGGTGGGTGACTAGATTAAGACTTCATAGGTAACTGTTTAAAATGGAGAAAGTTCTGATATGCATCGAGAATTGAAGATGGAGTAAAATAGAACCAAGAAGGTACAGACATTTGGACATCTGGCTAACTACCATACACTTGAATGCCCATGATCGTAAATTTGTTGAATCTTGTATTCCACATTCAGTTTTGGTACATGTCTTGGGTCTAACATTAAGAACAAGATATACATTAATTGAGGAAACCATGAATTATTTATTTCGTTTAGGTCTATTTCTAGTGGGTTTTTCCGGAAGGTAAAGTATGATATAGGAAAACTGTACTATATAATTGACAATTACTAGAAGATATAATTAATAAGGAAACTACTGGAAAGTATTATTAAATTAGTACAGGTTGTGACCAACAGTGAATTACGGAGTTCTTGATTAGTTATATACTAGTTTTATAAAAAGGCGTATTTGTGAAGATGTACGGGATATTTTCTGTAATTTAAGGACATTTTTGAAAAGACCCTACTGATGAATAATTTAGACAGTTTTATTTGAGCATTCAAACCAAAATTGAGCTGTCATGCTCACATTGGCTAATTTCACACTTACCGACATGACACCGACACGACACCGACACGATGTCGGCACGATGTTGTCGGTCATGAAAACTAACTTTTTCACACTCACCGACATATTGGTGTCGTGTCGTTGCAGTCGGCGAGCTGCTGGTCTCCCTTATTTATCGGTACGATATCGTCTCAGTTTGTTTACTTGGTGCTATGGTAATCAATCAATAATAATTTGGCCTCGTTAAATATTTTTTTCTGTTAGATAAATAATAAATATGCCTCATTTTAAATATGATGTTGTGATATTAATTGAACTTGTGGAAAGTAAGCCATGTTTGTTTTTTTACTGAAGACATGAACAAACACTTTTTCACCGAATAAAGATATCGGGAAATAATTTGTATAGGGCCAATCAGTAAAGGTATTAAAATTTGTTTTAACAAACTGATTTTTTTAAAATTATTATTAATGATATGTTTTTATGTGTAATTCAAATTTTATTAAAATCGGTTAAAATTTTTAAAGTTAATGGCTGATTTCCCACTTACCGACACGATGTTGTAGGTCATGAAAACTAACTTAAACGGGTCGGCTCTAGCTGTCGGCCATGTTGGCTGACACTCCATAAGACCAATGTTAAATTAAAATCCAAATTTTTCCTTTATTTTTGATCGGGTAATTATGAACGTTATGTCATTTTAAAGCAATGGCCAGTATGCATGCAAATGGCTTATCTAAAACTAAAGAAAAACATTTTGTTTAGTATTTATTAGCAATTTAAAACATTGATTTTTAATATTTTTTATGTTGTCACTATTAATTATAGCGAAAAACTACCAAGCCATTCCGCATGAAGAATTTCGTTTCCAAATGTTTGGTATTTTTTTTTTGAAACGCTATTTGAACAATTGTGAGTTTTAAATGGATTTAGGCTGAGCAAAGTCCGTGTAACCTACTGCCGCTATAGGGTGACTTTAAATATTTTTTTACGTTGTAACTATTAATTATAGCGAAAAATTGCCAAGCCATTCGGATGAAGAATTTTGTCCCCAAGAGTTTGGTATTTTTTAAATAACGCTATTTGAACAATTGCGGGTTTAAATGGATTTAGGATGAGCAATGTCCGCGTAACCTACCACCGCTACGCTGGCGTCGCAGGTTGCTTTATAGCGACTCCCTATAGCGGCGGTAGGTTACGCGGACTTTGCTCATCCTAAATCCATTTAAAACCCGCAATTATTCAAAAATAGCGTTTTTTAAAAAAATACCAAACTCTTCTGGACAAAATTCTTCATCGAATGGCTTGGTAATTTTTCGCTGTAATTAATAGTTACAACGTAAAAAATATTTAATATCACCCTATAGCGGCGGTAGGTTACACGGACATTGCTCAACCTAAATCCATTTAAAACCCGCAATTGTTCAAATAGCGTTTAAAAAAAAATACCAAACTCTTGGGGACGAAATTCTTCATGCGAATGGCTTGGTAGTTTTTCGCTATAATTAATATTGACAACATAAAAAATATTAAAAATCAATGTTTTAAATTGTTAATAAATATTAAACAAAATTTTTTCTTAGTTTTAGATAAGCCATTTGCATGCATACTGGCCATTGCTTTAAAATGACATAACGTTCATAATTATCCGATCAAAAATAAAGGAAAAATTTAGATTTTAATTTAACATTGGTCTTATGGAGTATCAGCCAACATGGCCGACAGCTAGAGCCGACCCGTTTAAGTTAGTTTTCATGACCGACAACATCGTGCCGATATCGTGTCGGTGCCGTGTCGTTATCGTGTCGGTAAGTGGAAAATCAGCCATTAACTTTAAAAATTTTAACCGATAACTTTAAAATGACATATCGTTTATAATTTTACGATCAAAAGTAAAGGAAAAATTTTTATTTTAATTTAACATTGGTCTTATGGAGTGTCAGCCAACATTGCCGACAGCTAGAGCCGACCCTTAAGAGTAGCTTTCACACTCACCGACATATCGGTGTCGTGTCGTTGCAGTCGCCGACATGTCGGCGAGTTGCTGGTCTCCCTTCTTTATCGGTACGATATAGTCTCAGTTTTGTTTACTGGTTGCTATGGTAATCAATCAAAAATAATTTGGCCTCGTTAAATATTTTAAATTGGTCGAGTCGGTAAATGTGAAAGACGTCTGCCGATATCGTGACGATATCGGTACCATTGCTGTATCGGGTCGGTGTCATGTCGGTAAGTGTGAAATCAGCCATTTAGTTGTATATGTATTGGACAAGAATATGAAAATATTTTTGTGTGATATCATTTTCATATAAATAACTACACTATACAAGTTAGCATATACAAACATTAATAAATTATTAATGTTCAAAGGTCGTTACCGTTGTGGAGCAGTGGTAGATTGTTATTGTTTTAATCTTGTGTACAATCTGTATTTTATTTAATATCAGCATGATGGTGTTGGAAAATAATCTATCTATTTTGTTTACAGGTTCCTTCTTTGAAGCTAGCTTATCATCTTTACTTTATGCCAGTTAGACCAATAAAGACGGGGTAATGAATAACATTCGGAAATACCTGGATTAAAACCCGGAACCGAAGCGTACGATCATCTCCGATTTGCCACATAGTTATAGCCACACACTAAACCCCGTTATGGTTTCCGAAGACAGCACGGGCAAGTATAGTCTATGCTATTTCTATGGAGTTTCAACGCTACTATCAATATTAAAAACATTTCAGGTCCTCAGATATTCAACACTAAAATAGGAATTGGCGACGGTCCATTGTAGCTGTAAATCTAGATGTTCTCGTTTAATATTATATTATTAAATAGTCTTAGTGTTAACAAAATTTTATAAATGATATCAACTTGATCTGTATGAACTGATGATTGTATCTACACTCATGGACAAAAGTTTCGCAACAACCATGTTTGTCTTAAATTGATTAGTTTAAAAGTAAATAAAAACACTAAAGCCCTTTTTAATGTATTTGTTCCTTATCTTAGATTAAGAAAGCAACAAAAATATTAAGACTTTTAGAGAGTATCATATTTTATTTTAGTAAAAAAAGCTTTAAAAAGTCGATAAACTTCTAGTTTTTAATTCAAAGAAAAATTAATACATTTCATTTATTTGGTTTATTACCAATTTCCTAGTATCTGGTATTTCCTCTTCTTGCTCGGATTACTTCTTCCAGCCTTTTCTTCATACTACTGATGACGTGTTGAATCTGTTGTTGCTGTGTTGCCTCCCACTCCTCTATCACTGCGGCTATAAGGGATGCGAGAGTGGTTGCAGGGTTGTTTCTTCTCCTGATGCGTTTTTTTACACTGTCACACAAGTGTTCAATAGGGTTGAGGTCTGGACTCTAGGGTGGCCAATCGATTGAATTTATGCCGACCTCTTTAAGGTAACCACGTATAGCGGCTGCAGTATGAGGTCGAGCATTATCATGCATCAGTTTGAAATTTGGTCCCACAAACGGAGTTAACGGAACAACATGATCTTGCAGTATATCTTCCACATACCTTTGTGCTGTCAGAGCCGGTTTACGAAGTACAACGAGTTCTGTACGAGCATCGTACTATATACCACCATAGAACATCACCGAGCCTCCACCAAAAGGCACCCTGGGTGAGAAGCAGGCTTGTGCAAATCTTTCATGACGCCTTCTCCATACACATTCGCGCCCATCTGGTGAAGCTAGACTTACTCTAGTCTCATCTGAGAAGAGAACATTCTTCCAATCATCCACAGTCCAACGGATATGATTTTGGGCAAATCTAAGCCTCAAAACACGTTGACAAGCAGTGAGAAGAGGACCTCTAGCAGGCCGTCTACTGCTCAAATCCACTTCTGCGAGACGTCTACGGATGGTACGGCTGGAAATATTCACATTGCGCACCTGCCTGATCAAACCTTGTAGCTGCGTACTGGTAACCGTCCTCCTGTGAAGTGCGCTTAATGTTAGAAACATATCATGCAGACCGGTAGGTCTGCGAAAAACCCCAAACCGAAAGACCAACGGCACTGCATATATTTCTCTGCACAACTTCCCTTTGATGTTACGCATGCCGCCGATGCATTTTACACAGACACTATAAGGATAATCAAAAAAGTACAAGAATAACTTTCTTCATGAATTTTGAAGCTCTTTAAAATGAGCTATTAACGAAATTTCTAGGTTGCAAAACGACTGAGATAGACGAACTCAGTTTTTGAATAATTTGACAAAAAATTATTTTCCTGTTGCCTCCAAAATAGAAAAAACTACCCGGTCGATTTTGATGAAATTTGAAATACTAGTTCTTTATAGTGTTTCCTAGTGCAAGTCGTCGCCAAATTTTGAAAATTTTGAAATTAGACCCTGCACCCCCCCCATTTGGTGCCCCAAAATTTTGAAAAATTAGCTAAAAAGTGCAAAAGGCAAATCCTTGCTACTCAAGTGAGCTCCATGCAAAATTTCAGAAAAATTGAATAACTTCAACGGGCTCTGTGGGACACACAAGATTTGAAAATTTAGAAAAATCAGTGTCAAAAATACATCAAGTACAAGTAACCCTTATTAGGAATCGATTTGGGAAATATTAAAGGCACATCTATGGTGCTTTACCTATTTATAAAAAAAAATCAGAAAATTTGATTGTGTATAACGAGCTGTAGGCGTGACACAAGTATATGCAATTTGCTATTTTGGAGGTAACAGGAAAATCATGCCGCCGATGCATTTTACACAGAATCTATAAGGATAATCAAAAAAGTACAAGAATAACTTTCTTCATGAATTTTGAAGCTCTATAAAATGAGCTATTAACGAAATTTCTAGGTTGCAAAACGACTGAGATATACGAACTCAGTTTTTGAATAATTTGACAAAAAATGATTTTCCTGTTGCCTCCAAAATAGAAAAAACTACTGGGTCGATTTTGATGATTTTGGAAGTTCTTAATGCATCACTTATCACTTGTTTATAATCAGCTCTTCACTTGTGTGGTAAGTACTTTTTACAATTATTATTTTGTAAATATAATTTTTAAAATACTATATATTTGCGTAGTAGGCCTAACTTATTTGTCTTTGAAAATTTTCTTTATAATTCAGAACCAATAGTCTAACAGTAGCCCATTGCAATTTGGAATTTTTCTTGAACTATGCTATTTCTGACATAAATTTTTACAAAAATTAATAAATGATATTAAAATTAATGTCCTTAAGAATTCATCATGATATACTATGCCTAGACTTATATTTAATTAACTTTGTAAGTTTCATAACCTCTAATTTACAAGTATTAAAGCATACCATTTCTAAAATACTAGGCCTAGGCCCTAGTAGAATGTCTAAGATTTCAATAACTAAACGTAACATTGCATTTGAGAACTTAACATTGCTATTGTAAAAACTAAAAATTAAGTTCTAATAGGCCTATCTGTTAAAATAATTATTTTACAACAGCTTTTTATTTGGTTTTTGCAGTAGGTATAGGCTACACAAAAGTTAGTCTAACCCAACTTTTGACATTGGGAAATTAGTAGTTCTAGACTAGATAGGGCATGTATAAATTATATCAGTACAACTTGATTTAAATTATAATAATTATGCTACTGTCAGTAGGCTAGTCTATGTGTAAAAACTGAACCTTGAATGTGACTGGTCGTAAATTTACTATACGACCTCCGGCTAATATTTTTGCAGACAACGACATTGTTTTACATTCTGCTGTTAAATTTTGAATACAAGTGAACATAGGTACTGTGACTAAAAACTATTTTAAGTTAGAAATTCAGGCTATTCTTGCATATCTGTTGGCATAGGGTCGTATAGTAAATGTATACTAATGACTGTTACTTTTTAAAGTAAGTTTCTAATCTAAATATGGCTATAGGCCTACTTTATAAAAATTGTATGTTCAGTTGTCATAGTTTGGAATGCCATAAATATATAAGCAAATGCACAAAACCAAGTGTAGTAGCCTAGTAAGTTATTTATTGTAATATTTTGAAGTAGTTAAATAACATATAACGGTGAACTTTTAGAATGCCACTACTTGTTGAACTAGGCTTAGCATCATTGGAAGAATTGTTTTAGGAAAATGAAAAGTGTTACCAACTTGACTTGAGATGTTTTAGTAATTTTATTAACTTTAAATACCATATACAAATTTGATTTTTTTGATATAACCTATTTGATACTTAATTATAGCCTATTGATGTTGATATTTGTATTCTTTTTGAATATGTTTAAGCTATATATACTCCCATTTTATTTAATTTGTTTAGTAATATACCTTAGTTAAACATTATTATTTAATCTAGATCTCATATCATTTTGCTTGAAGGTTGGCAGTTCTGTCATATTGGCAAGGAGGCGTGTTTTATATTTTATCTTAAATAACATAGCACTTTATCATTTATGATATTAAACAAAAGTATAAATTGTAATGTTAACATGATCAGGTAAGAACTGTCACACAAACGCGAGCGGCGAACATAGGAATTTAATTATAGCCGGGTGGTGGTGGGTAATAACTTAATAATGATAAAAGAATCAGGTACAATAGGATATACAGATATGTATCATAAAGAGATCAACACCACATCACACACATAGCAAATTTTATGCACCTCATTGTACCGGTACATAACTACTTCAATTTACATATCATAACAAAAAAAAAATATCTGATATCCTTACCAAAAAACCTTTAAAAAAGAAAATTCGTTTAAAAACCCCAAACGAAATGACCTTTATCCACCCATAAAAAAAATCTGATATCTACAATGCCCTACAAAACAGAGCATAGTCACAAAACTTGACCTCTGTATAGCAAAAAAAAAAAAAAAATTACAGTAACAAAATAGTACTGATATCGCCGGTGGAGGAAACCCCTGTTATGAAGATCGTTTAGTCCCCACTCCCCAATACCTCCATCAGAAAATGAAATCTTGTCCTCCCCACGCCCCACCGTCTCCCTCAGAAAATAAAATTTACCTGGCTCCAAAAATTACAATTTTTGGGGTGCACAAGTCCGTTTCCTATAGTAATAATATATTACACGATCTATAATTTATAAGGTGCTGATGAGTGTGAGTTTGATGTTGATTTTCACGGTGATTATGAGAGAACGGTCATAAGCGAGAGATTTAACTCGGTTTGTCGCACCTTATAAATTATAAAAATAAGTCAACTTTAGAACCGTTGATTTTAATCACCGTGAAAATCAACATCAAACTCACACTCACCAGCACCTTATAAATTATAGATCGTGAAATATAATCACTATAGGAAACGGACTTGTGCACCCCAAAAATTGAAATTTTGTGGAGTGTTGATTTTCACGGTGATTAAATTTAACGGTTCTAAAGTTGACTTATTTTCATAATTTATAAGGTGCTAGTGAGCTTGATTTGGAAACAGACTTGTGCATCCCAAAAATTGTAATTTTTGGAGCCAGGTAAATTTTATTTTCTGAGGGAGACAGTGGGGCGTGGGGAGGACAAGATTTCATTTTCTGATGGAGGTATTGGGGAGTGGGGACTAAACGATCTTCATAACAGGGGTTTCCTCCACCGGCGATATCAGTACTATTTTGTTACTGTAATTTTTTTTTTTTGCTATACAGAGGTCAAGTTTTGTGACTATGCTCTGTTTTGTAGGGCATTGTAGATATCAGATTTTTTTTATGGGTGGATAAAGGTCATTTCGTTTGGGGTTTTTAAACGAATTTTCTTTTTTAAAGGTTTTTTGGTAAGGATCATCATTTCTGTCAGTTACTCTTGGCCTGCCTTGAACTGGTCTTCTGTCATCTCATCCAGTCCCTTGAAACCGCCTAACAGATCTTCCAATTGTGGAACGATGTACTCCGAAAATCCTAGCCACTTCACTTTGCGAACGCCCTTGTCGAACCAAAATTCTAGCTCTGACCGCCTCAGCAGTAGTTAAATGACGGTGTACATTCATAGTAATTTAAAAAATAATGAATTCAATTATTCTTACTAAATAAAAATGCACTGCATCACTCAAATCACTTCAGAATACTGAGAAATAGTCAAAACTCGAAACAGGGACAGGATTTGGACTTTTAACTGAAGATAAGATAAGAAAGGAGAAAGAGATCAGATAACAAACATTTTGCTTTAGTATTAAGTGCATTTTTGTCTATTTAAAGCATTATTGTTAGTAAACAAGTCATTATCAGTCCTGCGTTTCATTCACAGAAAGTTTTGTTTTTGTTGCGAAACTTTTGTCCAGTAGTGTATATTGCAATCATGATAAGTAAATATATTTTCCTACAGCTGTTTAATAAAGTGCGTTTCCACACTCACAGGAGTGCGCAAACTAAACTAATGAGTTCATCGTCAAGTAATTATACCTCTTTGTTTTACTTTAGCCAACGTCAACTACATGTACGATGTTCGGAAAATTTTGATTGTTATTTAACTAACCTCTTTTAAACAAATTTTGTTTAGTAAAACAGATCTTTTTAAAAATTAAAACACAAATTTAAAATGTAACTGTAGGAAAAACGTTGTGTGTATTAAGGCCCCCATACACTTCAAACAGTTTGACGGTAGGTTTGAAATGTATGGCTGATAGTTTTGTTTGCGCAAACGTTTGAAGCGAATCGGTCGATACCGAAAACGTTTGTGCAAACCTTTATGCTTGACACAAGATTTGCAGTGTATGGTAGTGTTTGCGCAAACGTGAGATCTCTCCTAGTATTTATTCCGTATGATTTTCTTCTGTTAAATTAAAATGTAATTATTATATTTTAATGTTACATAAATCATTTTACGGTAATTGATATATCATGAATTTACCATTATAGTCTTTCAGTTTAACTCTTAACTGGGAGTTGAAAATGTATATACATTTGTTTTGTATTGCATAATCTTCCTCCAATAAATACTGTGAAACAAACACTTACATAATTATTTAATTTAAACAACTAATTTATAACGATGTTATCGTGAATTTCGCTCATTAATTGAAGGAAAGGAACTGTCAAATATGTAACAAAAAGTCCAAATGAACAATTAATTACGAATTCTGAGTTTCATTAAATTTCGTGCAATATGTTTATCTGTTCAACATACATAGCAGATTAAGAAAATTGTGTTTTTTTTAGTTAAGTTAATTTCTATTTATAGATATTACACCATAATGATTTGTAGCGTAATTAAAACAATCCATATTAATTTCACTAGTTGTAATTTTTGTTAAAAATTTCTGTAATATTTTTTCTAATACGTTATCGTAATAATTTTGTAACTACATTTTTGTACTTAACACTTTTTCTAATAAATATTTGTAATTAGTGTTTAAATAAACTGTTGTAATGATTTTTCAAATAGTTTTTAAAATACATTTTTGTAATCATTTTTTGAAAAAATTACTGTAATAATGTTTGTAATAATATGGTTTTTTTAATAATAATATCGTCTGTGTCTGATATCCTCTCCCGACAATTTCACTGAATAAACTGAAAGTTATTTTGAATGTTTGCGCAAAATGTTTGAAGTGTATGGGGGGGGGGGGGGGGCTTTACGGATGGAAAGTTTACTTAGTCACCCTCGATAAACCCGCGGGATAGCAGACAGCCACTCCCCTGGAATACTGCTGGATCCGCACTTGCCCTCGATGAACCTTGGAAATTACTCGCCTCCGCTGAGTGTATCTAACGCGATCTTCCTTAAATTATTTTTTCTCGTCCCTTTCAGGTCTTCCACCACATCTTGAATTTTTCTTCTTTTTGTCTTTTTCTTGTCAATTCTCCCCTTTGGTATCCGGCCATCCTCCGTTTCGATCCCCTAACCACCACAATCTTAAACAAATCTTCCCACATCCTCACACTTTCACCTAGGGCGTTTATACTAGGAGCAATGAGGGTTTGCAGCCCTCATTTGGCGTTTTAATGTTTAATTTTTGTATTAAATTTTCTACTAAAAATATAATATGTTGAAGTCAGAATTATCTACTGAATTACCCGATCAAGTGAGAGTTGGAATGAACCAACGCCTTTAATTCAACCACTATTCAGTATCAGTAATTGAAACCAGCAGCACATAAGGGGGAAACCAACCAATTTCGCTTCGGCGTTGCAGGATGTTAGATTCGGTTCATTTAACTCTAGGTAATTCTGCCCACGCTTCTAGCAACTCCATCGGACGCATGCTCAGTACGGTATTTCAACAGAAGCATCATCTAGTGGTATGAAGCTGTTGCAGCACTTCATATGTTGCCGAATGGTTACCTGTATCATGCGTCAACTGCCTACAATATTCATCCACCAGTATCGGGCAAGGATTGAATCCGTACGACTTGTTTCTTACGACACGTAGCGAAACTTTGAAGAGGTACAACGGTTTATTGAAGACTAGCTGGCCCAATCCGGCTTTGCACGGATAGACAAATCAAAGTTAAATGTATATTAACAAAAAATATATTATATCAATAAATATATTGCACTATGTATTTCTTATGGGGATTTTTAGTAACTTTGACCCCCCCAAACCTCAACTAAAATTTCGAATTTTTTTAAACCCTTTCTTAGCGAGCACCTAGGGCCCAAGAGGAAGCTACATACCAAGTGTCATTCCAATCCGTTCAGAAGTTTTAGAAAAATAGTGATTTAGTAACTTTAATCCCCCAAACCCCCACTAAGATTTCGAATTTTTTGAAAACCTTTCTTAGAGACCACCTACGGCCCTAGAGGAAGCTATGTACCAAATTTCATTCCAATCCGTTCAGTAGTTTTAGAGAAATCTTGATTTAGTAACTTTGAAACCCCCCTAAAATTTCGAATTTTTTGAAAACCTTTCTTAGTAAGCATCTTTGGCCCTAGAGGAAGCTACATACCAAATTTCGTTCCAATCCGTTAAGTAGTTTTTGAGAAATCGTGATCAGTGAGTCAGTGGATTTGTATTTTTTTAAATATAAAAGATAGATTAGTCTGAATTGTGGAACAATGGGTGTGCTCTATACAGAGAGGATAAATTGAAATACGGTAAGCTCAGGGGTTTGCCCATAAATTTGACTGTTCTGTTGTAGGTGTAAAGAAATAAATTAAAATTCTACTGCCAACTTTCTAACGCAAAAAATTTATTTGAGTAGCTAAAATCACCAGGTTTACATATGCTATTTATTATGTCGACAGTAAGTGCGGTATTTCGTAATACAATAATTCCATAATATTATTTAGGCATAGTGTTTTAAAAAAAACGTTAGTTCGTAAAAATTGGATTTTGAATTGCTTGTTCTATTAGTTTTAAACACATCTTTATTGTATGCAGATATATTTTTATATGA
This sequence comes from Philaenus spumarius, assembly GCA_018207615.1. Lineage (NCBI taxonomy): Eukaryota > Metazoa > Arthropoda > Insecta > Hemiptera > Aphrophoridae > Philaenus > Philaenus spumarius. The sequence continues at coordinate 12,174 of JAGFPH010011366.1, forward strand.
ACAAAACAACGTGGAATGCAAATTGCAGTCAATTAATTGTAATAATATATAATTATATATTTTATATATTTGTCATTGTAAAATATCGAGAACGCTCCTATCGACTTCGAACTTGTTGCTTCGATTTAGAACGCCCAAAACTCGCACAAATAGTACCTCGAAGTAATTGTCATTGTTTTCTTGGATTAAAACAAATAATTGATTTGTTTAAAGCACAAATTAGATTTTACTCACTTCCTATATGTCAAATTTGTATGCCCCGAACATCCATGCAAAATTTCCACCCTCTATGTATTACCGTTCTAGCGATTCTGTGGTGGATGAACGAGTGGTAAATTTCTTTTATAATATACTAGCGGATTCTGCCCCCTACTCGTTTCGCCCATCAACACCCGCGGTAACTAGCTGCGAAGCAAATGCAAACAGATTGTGTTATGCTCCGATATTTTGATTGATAGGACAAAGGCACTTGGATCGGGGTAGTGTAGAGGGGGTAGCGGTGACCTAGATCATGACGCATGCGCATTAGGGCCAGAGTTTTTGGGTGAATGACAGGAATGTTTTTATATAATAGAGAGATATTGAGCTTAAATGTATCATATTCATTTATAATGTAACATTTTGCCAGTGTAACAAAACCAAACCAACATACGTGGTTTTATATTTTTTATAATTTGCTCAAAAGGCAACGGAATTATAAAATTCAAATTATGTTTTAAAAATATGATCAACATTATTTCCTTTTACACACTGTGTGTGTCTTCTGAAAATGCAGAAATCTATCCCAGTTTATTACAGCAGAATATAATAAGATCGTATGACGATTGTGATTGCCTTCTTTTTAAGTACTATTAAATAATGTAAGTCAGAGATCGAAATAAACACGTACCATCATCAATAATTTGTATTGCACCAATAATATTTATAGAATCAATAGTCAACATTTCAAACAATGCCCATTTAATTTGTTTGTTTTTGTTTATTTTTACCTAACCTAAAAAAACTGTCAGTTGCGAAGAATAATTATTTCCAGATTTTAAATTTGTTAAGCTGGTTGCTATAGTAATCCAAAATGTAAATGCTTTCAAGAAAAGTGTTTTGGTATGGTACATGCATAACCTGAAATTGTGTTAAGCTTTTGATCAAAACAGCTGTTTTGTTTATAATGTGGCCTATAACAACAGATTTTTTAATATAATTCATTAAGCCTTTTTCGTTGATTTTTTGTTTTGTTTGCAATTGCTTTAAAATTAAAAAACTTAACCTAAAAGAACTATTAGTTATGAAAAATAAATAACTGATTTGCTAAGTTGGTAGCTATTCCAAAGAATGTAAACGTGTTTGTTCAAAATCGGCCTAAACTAAAATTGTGCTGTTAATCTTTTGATCCAAATCAGCTGTTTTATCTGTTACAGGGCTGGGAGAGAACCAACGCTTTAAAATAAATATTTTTCAAATTGTTCCCATAGGTAAATACCTTAAATTTTTCGTATTTTTATCCTAAGTAATTTGTGCTCTACGTTGATTCAATGTCAGTCGGTCAGGGAAAATCCGCTTATACCGGGTGAGTTTTAAATGTCCCCCTCAACTAATTTTTTCCGCATTTCTTAAGATATCGACTACCAACCACCGCCGAACATCATTGATTAGTTTATACTTTCTTTTGATGAGCTTCACATTTTTGGCCGCCATCTTGGATCCGCCATATTGGAATGAACTTTTATTTTTAAATGTAAAGGTAAGGTTGTGACCCATCATTTCAAACTATTTTTTTCCGTAGAACACGATGCCGCAATCGGTTTTTAATTATCTGCTTTCGTTCTCGAGATATTAACAATTTTGTAAAAAATTGAAATTTTCAAAAATCCCTTGTTTAATTCAATTTTTTTTTAAATGTCGACCCTTCATCATCAGATATCACAGTTTAGCAGTAGCTTATAGATTTTTATTAAGCTATAAATTTGTACTGCCATCTTCAGTAAATTTGTTTGATTTCAGTGTATTAACAACTTTTCTCTGCGAAACAGAAGATGGCAGTAAACATTTATAACTTAATAAAAATCTATAAGCTACTGCTAAACTGTGATATCTGATGATAAAGGGTCGATATTTTTTTTAAAATTGAATAAAACAAGGTATTTTTGAAACTTTCAATTTTTTACAAAATTGTTAATATCTAGAGAACGAAAGCAGATAATTAAAAACCGATTGCGGAATCGTGTTCTACGGAAAAACATAGTTTGAAATGATGGGTCACAACCTTACCTTTACGTTTAAAAAATAAAAGTTCATTCCAATATGGTGGATCCAAGATGGCGGCCAAAAATGTGAAGCTCATCAAAAGAAAGTATAAACTAATCAATGATGTTCGGCGGTGGTTGGGAGTCGATATCTTAAGAAATGCGGAAAAAATTAGGGGGGACATTTAAAACTCACCCTGTATATTATCTACTTATATAAAGCTAGACGGTAACATTGATTCACTGACATGAACTATGAGGCACTTCCCGTAATCGGACCCCCCTCAACCTCATACTTTAATTAAAGCTTTCGACGAGAAACTTTCAGAAAAATTGCCAGAAGGTAACATTTTTTAATTTTGGAAACTCCTTTTGGGCGTGAACGATTTTTCATTTTTCCACTTTGAGCGCGTTTTGTAAGAAAACTGTAAGAGATAGCAAAAAAATTTTAATAAAAAAAGTCGTAGAATATTAAATTTCAAGCCGTCGATTTTCCGTCAGATTCAAGATCCAAACATCCATTTAGCCACTATTCATCCAAGAAGTGAGGCTCCGCTCAACGTCTTTCTACTTATATACAGCTAGGTGGGTCCACTGATTCATTCACTGACATGAACTATGAGGCACTTCCCGTAATCCTACCTCCCTTGACCTCATACTTGAATTAAAGCTCTCGACGAGAAACCTTTAGAAAAATGTCCAGAAGTTAACATTTTTGAATTTTGAAGGCACTTTTCGGGCGGGAAAAGTTAAATTATTAAAAATGTTCCACTTTGAGCGCGTTTTGTAAGAAAACGGTAAAAGATAGCAAAACATTTTAAATACAAAAGTTGTAGAAAATTAAATTTCAAACTAACGATTTTTCGTCAGATTTAAGATCTGATCATCCGTTTAGCCGCTATTCACCCGAGAAGGAGCTCCGGCCTACAAGCCTTCAAATTTCCCATGATAATCTTATGGACATAGAGTTTAATGAGTTTGAGTCAGCTGCCAAATAAAACAGCTGATTTATATAATTTAACATAACTTAATTTATTCCTTATGTTTGGATAAAATTATTGTTGTAGTTCTAAAAGTTGCATTTCTTTTTCAAAATGTATACTCTCTGTGGGAAATGGATCCATTAAACATTTGGAAGTGAATGGGTAAAAATGTATACCTCTCAATGGCAACACTTTTGTAAATACGTTGTCTGAGTTGATAGAATTTGTCTATCCTTCTGATATTGTCAAAAACCCAGATGAGTGTTGTGACAGTGCCATTTTATGAGGGACAAACGCCAGTATAAGAGAAAAACGCGCATACAATTTAAACTCTGAACTTCTTTTTATACCACATTTCAAGTCACTTACAAGGCGAATATATACAACTTCTTTTTACTAAGTATTCGAATAGATACATTATAGATACAATCCAGATGTTAAAAATACTCAGCGATGTTAAAAATACAACCAGGTACAAACGAGCCAAAGATTAGCGAGAACCTTTAGCGAGTTTTCCAACTGCGAGCGAAGTGAAGCGTCCAGGGGCAGAGCCCCTAGTACGTATATATAGGCCTAATTTATAAAGGTGTAGTATGGTTGTATTTTGGTAGCGTAATTGCTCTTAGTTTTAATGATTTAAATAAAAAAATGTCTTAACAAATTTAAATGGCAGGCTATGTTAAGCACTGTTTTTCGAATTACAAGGAGTGTTGGATAATAATAAGTATACATATAAAATCAATAATAAAAAATGTATATAACCCGTGAAAATGTACTGAAGTTTTTTTTTAGTTAAATTATGTTTGATAATCAGAAATTACTGATTTTTGTAAAACTTAAAATTAGTTCCATATTCATAACAAGTATGAAGCCTGATATGACTGCTCATAAACTATAAAAATACATGTCACTAAATTTGTTCAAAAATCACTACACTGAGCGCGCAATATCTAAAGCTGTGGCCTACGTCGATGGAGGGGGAGAGATAAAGAGCGCGCAGCTTGCTACTAGCCTTGTCACAAACATCGTGCTTCCACTAACTCACTTTGGTAGTAGAATAATAGCTAGTATACCGTAGTTCTGTCTTCTTCAATGTAAAACCCCATTTTGATTATTCCTTGTAGGACTTTTTTCAATATAAGTTAACTTTTTTGATGTAAAATGTACTGCTTCTCAGCTCACCTACGTGACAAATGTCTTCATGTCAGGTTACTACAAGGCCACGCATGCGCTGAAGCACCCCTTCCTCAGTAAACTGTTAAAATTTTAACGGTTGCTACAGCTCAAGATATTCCGCGCGCAGTGTACTAGTCTACAATTTGCAGGTCTAACATTTGCCTAACAAAGAAAACACGGAAGGGTTAACTGTTACCACGTGATTGAACAATTAGCGTTCAGAGAAACCCAAGACTTGTTAACTAAGGTCGTATCATAGAGGCAGTGGTAATTGAAACAAATGTATTGTGAAATATTTACGTAAACATTGAGTACATTATGGTTTTGTTATTCCGTTAGACGGTCGTATTTACTTTATAATTTGTCACGGCCTTTTCGTTAAGATTGTTAATTTTAACAAATGTGCGTGATCAATGTGAATTGCAAAGTATTACAATCTCATATTTCTACTTTTCAAAAGATATAAGACGAAAGATGATTGTAAGAAGTGCTAAACGGTGTGGTATTCAAAGACATGCTATTTTGACATAATTACAATGAGTTAAAACAACAAAATTAAAATATAGCAGCAATACATTTTTTCTGAGTTACTTGACACTAACCACAGAGAAGGAATCTTCTCTGTGCACTAACCAAATAATCAAATTGAGTTTAATTTGTGACATTATGTGATGGCATGAAATCCGTTGTCCCTACAATTGAAATTTAGTTTTCATGACAAAAAAATGCCGAGACAATGAGACTTTACGTCGTATGAACAAATCTTCAATAACAGATGATATCTATTTCAACTTTAACTCGCGCACTCCTATACCCTTATTTGTATCTTAAGTAGTTTTTACTCTATGTTGATTGTCATGGCAAAGCCGCTTATATTGACCAGCTGACCCGTGCGAGTATATCGCAAGTTAGGAGTAGGTTTTAATACATACTTTAATACTACTTACCTGATTTAATTAAGTAAATTACGTTTATTTATTTACGTTGGTTCAATTTGATTGATTTGTGTGATAGATTACATATGCATATAGAATGTAAACAATCTAACCAACAGCTACTATGTTAATTAAACAGATTGTTAATAGATGGCGCCAGAAGCGGATCCAGGGGGGGGGCACAGGGGCACGTGCCCCCCCCCCCAAAAGCTGTTGAAAAATTGATGTTTGAGAAAGATTTAAAAAATTGATAAATATAAGATTATGAATTATTATAAGTATACATTGTTCTGTATACATTGTATTGTATGAGTTCCAAGAAGAGACAATTAGGATTAGACACATTCTTTCATAAGAAAACGAAGGTGAGTTAATTTGATTTTACTGTCGTTTAGTAGGCCTACTATACTAACCGCTGCAACTTTAAACTATGCATATAAATGTCACAGAATTACTAAAAGTTTGTTTACACAGTACAAGAAAAAATTACAGTTCAAATTACTAGTGTCTTTAAAAGATACCTCATTACAATTCTGAACAGATTGCACCAATTTTATTTTTTCGAAACAAATAATTGTAGACGGGAATATTGAGTTTCCGAGAATGTGGAATAATAAAAACTTTTTTTCTACCATACTACCATAGGTTAAAACCCTCCAAGTGGCAATGTAGCCTATAGACAAAATTGGCAAACCGGGTTTTAGATTTTTTTCAAGCATTTTTTTTATTTAATTCACCAAAATTAGTAATATTGTATCCCAATACAAAAGTGTTACATAGCTTTTTTGTAGAAAATAGGCCAAAGAATTCAATTATGCCACTAAAAATTTGTTTGGTGTAAAATTGTAAACGTTATTAGCTCCGGAAGCAAAAAATGTTCAGTAACGGAAGAAAAACTTTAGGCCTACATATCTTGCGGTAAATAGTGTTTATATATTTTTTCAAAATATACATAAGTTTTGTAATTTAGTTCTAAACAGAACTGTACAAAAATATTTATAAATTAAAAAAATAAAATCAGAAGACAACAGTTTTTAAGTTCCTACTACAAGAATGCTAACAAATGTAGATATATTTTGAAAATTATATACTTTATTAAAAAACTAAATTTTAGTATTTCAAATTGTAGAGAAAAAAATCATGAAATTGAACTGTATAATTGAAAATTTTAAATAACCTTATTCTTAAAAAAATATTCCACTTTGTTTCAAAAAATTATAATAACGCCAAAAAAACAAAATAAACTTCTCGCGTATGCAAAGTAGACACAAATTCAAAGTAGTCCCATTACAACGCATGTTATTTTGTAACGGTCTTCAAATCAGTCTTGCTCGCAGCCAATTGACTGTAAAATTTCTGAATTGCACAGAAAAAATCGAATAATCTCCTAATAATTCATGTAGGAATAATTTATTGAGAGAGATAATAATTAATTTATCTTGTAGGATTGATAGTATTTGTTTTATTGCAGTTTATGTTTTTTATTGTTTAGTGTGTTAAAAGTCAGTCTTAAAAATACTCCTAGCCCCTAGCCCTAGTTAAATATTATAAAATAATAAGGATTTATGTAGCCTAAACTGTAAATTTTTCAAAACTTGCTATTTAAGAAATAAATAAATACAATTTTTAGTGCTTTCAACATTGAAAAAAAAAAAACATTATGTGAATGCCCGAATTCCATTATAGACAAGGACCACCTATTGGTTTGCAGGAAGCTGGACATGGACAAGCAGAGGAGAAAGGATTGGCCTGGACTGTACTGGGAAGCACGACAGAAGATGGCGTGAGCCAACTGGAGCCATTTGATAACAACAACAACATTGAAAATGTTATGCAATAGTCAAGTTTTTTACTAATTTGACATACAATTTTCCAATCATTACATTTATATCCCATTCAAACATTTTTTTGACTGTTCAACGATTTTTGACCTCACTGACAACTTGTGTTCATGACTTAAGGATAAGAAATATGTTGAGTGAGGACTTCTAGAAACCCTGCGTGTCCAGTTGCCTTGTATTAAATTTTTTACTATAATGTGTAAGCTCAAACAAATTTGTTTTGTTTGTTATAGATTCAAGATGACATATGAAGAAAAAACTGCAAAATCACCTGGTCTTCTCGATGAGGATGTCATTGGTCCCGACCCAGTTAAGGATAAGCTTGAAGATATCTCAACCTCTTCATGTGAGCAAGATCCAAATCAAAATATTCACCATTCTAGAGATTTTGGCTTACTTTTACAACACAAAAATATGGTTTCTGAAATGTCAGCAGAAGAAAAGTATCAATGGGTCAAAAACCCATGGATTCCGCCTTTAGAGTACAAGTTTCCTGTAGTTGATGAGGGGAAAAAGAACCGTTCATTTCAGAAAACATGGTTTGAATCTTACCCTTGGCTAGTATATAGTGACAAATTGAAAGGTGCTTTGTGCAAAGTATGCATAATGCATGGACGTTCTGAAGGAGGAACCAACAATGTTAAGCTTGGAAAGCTTGTCCTTGAACATTTAAAAGCATATAAAAAGGCAATTGAAACTTTAAATCACCATTCAAATACAGAATATCACAAGCACAATATTGTGAAGAGTACAGATTTTGTAAGGGTTATGGAAGGGAAATCCGAAGATGTTTTGCTTTCGATACAGTCCCAAGAAAGACAAAAAGTAAATGAAAATAGACAAAAACTAATCCCCATAGTCAAAACCATAATATTGTGTGGATCTCAGAATATACCATTACGAGGTCACAGAGATGATGGAGAGTTAAACGAGGAAAACCAATTTGGTGAAGGGAACTTCAGAGCTTTAATTAACTATCGTATTGATGATGGTGACACAGTATTAGCCAAACATATTGAAAGTTGTGGTAAAAATGCCTCTTATATAAGCAAATCTACTCAAAATGAATTGATAGTATGTTGTGATGAAGTAATTTCAAATAAAATCTGTGATAAGGTAAAAAAATCACAGTATTTTACTATTATTGCTGATGAGACTTCTGACTTATCATTGAAAGAACAACTTTCAATTTGTTTGAGATATTTTGATATAGACAGTTGTGAGATCAAGGAAGATTTTTTAAAATTTGTTGATGTAAAAGAGACTACAGGTGAATCTATTTCAGCCACATTAGTAGAAGAACTAAAGAAATTTGGATTAGACATTTTGAAGTGTCGTGGACAAGCGTTTGATGGTGGCTCAAATATGAGAGGGAAATTTAAGGGGGCTCAAGCTAGAATAGCCCAAATCCAGCCCTTAGCTATATATATACACTGTTGCAATCATAGGTTGAACCTTGCCCTCAGTAAGGCATGTACTATTTCCTGTATTAGGAATGCTGTTGGTGTAATATCCTCTATAGTAAATTTCTTCAGGGATTCCATATCAAGAATTAATACTCTTGAAGATTACTTGAAAGAAAATAACTTGCTAAAGGAAGGAAAACATGCTCTAAAAAAAATGTGTGAAACAAGGTGGATAGAGAGGCACGATTCGGTGTTGACATTTTTAAGTACACTTCCTTCGTTACCTCCAGTTCTTGAAAAACTGGCCGAAATATCTGATGATGGGAAAGCTTTCTCATTGTTACACTCTATCACTGCTTCAGAATTTATCGTAAGTGTGTTTTAGCTGATGTCTTTAGTCAAACCCTGCCTTTGGCAAAAAAGCTGCAGAGTGAAAATATGGATGTGCTACAAGCAAAAGATCTTGTGGAAGCTACTATCTCAAGCCTTATTGAAGTAAGAGAAAATTGTGAGGAACATTTTAAACGACTGTTTAAAAAGTGCTTGGATTTGGCTTCTCAAATGAATTGTGAAATAAAAAAACCTAGAACAACAAATTCTCAAATGCACAGATCAAACCAAGAAGTTACAAAATCCACTGAAGATTACTTTAGAGTATCACTTTTCATACCATTCCTTGACTTTGTAATTAGTGAACTCAACGACAGATTTCCCAAAATCATGGTTGAACGAATTGGACAGTTACAGAAGCTTTTGCTGATACCTATTACAGACGGCTATGAAAAAGATGTGTTGGCAGGTGCTCTGTTCTACAAACATGACTTGCCTAACTATGACGCCCTTGAAGGGGAACTTAAGATTTGGAAACATCTGAGAAAGAATTGTGTTAGCCATGATCAAACTCACGCTTCTACCTACAATGCTGCAGCAGACCTACCAATCATTAAGATTCTCCTTCAAATAATTTACACTCTGCCAATTACAACATCTACCACAGAGAGATCCTTCTCCACATTGCGCAGGCTGAAAACTTATTTGCGCAGCACAATGAAGGAAGAAAGACTAAATGGCCTCGCCCTTTTAAATATTCATTAAGGCATTTCCAACAGACTGAAACCAGAAGAAGTGTTGGACGTTTTCGCTCGGAAACACAGAAGGAAGATGTCTCTTACATTTCTTTAAAATATGTATATATTAACACTTTACCCACTCTTACATTTTTTGTATTTGATTACGAAATGTTTTTATTAAAATAATGTTATGTTACAAATTGTAATGCTAATTTTTTTTCCACATCTTTAATTCTTATTCATTAATTCTGAGAGTGGTGTCTGGTCAGGGAGCAGTAGGCTAAGGAAGGCTAGTGAGAGGGTGGGTTTATATTTATGTATGTTAAATCAGTCTTATAAATTTAATTATTGTCTAACTTGTAAATAATATAACTTACATTTCTAGGGATCAAAATGAACGTAAAAAGTAACTTAAAATTGAGTTTTATAAAATTCAAAAATTCAACTAAATCAACAAAAAATTTCTTGGGGACCTCCTGAAAGATTAATAAAAACTATTAGGTCAGGCTTAAATTTAATAGTGTTTATATCT
>JAGFPH010011366.1:22456-34883 GCA_018207615.1 Philaenus spumarius
AAAAGTAGGTAAAAAATTGAGTTCTAGAATAACACTTTTTTAAACAAAATTTTCTCTTAAGGGTATTCCATACACCAACCCCTCCCATATCGAGAGCCCCCCCCCCAGGGTCAGATTCTGGATCCATATTCATGCCATTCATTAGGAACCATATGAAGTATAATGTAACAGTTTTTTAGTAAATTTTTGTAACAAAAACATAACTTTTAAGCTGTTTATCTATTTTTTTTCAATAGCGGAAACATAAGCTTGAATAATTCATTTTAATGCAGAATTAAGGCAGATATCGCAGATGGTGACTTTCATTAGGAACCACATGAACTATCTAACAGCTGTCATTTTAGTTAAGCAGATTTTTAATAGATGACGTCATTCATTAGGAATCATAAGAAGTATAATATACAAGTTGTATAGTAAATTTGTTTAACGAAATCATAAATTGTATACTTTTTGTCTATTTTTCGTCAATAGCGGGGGACATAAGTTTTAAAATGATGATTGAATAGTTAATTTTGATGAAGAATTAAGGGTTATATCGCTTGGCGACGAAAAACACATTTGAGAAATAATATATAAGGATACTAGCTGCATACCCGTGCTTTGTTACGGGAAGTTAAATAAAAAAGATGTTTTTTTTTTTTTATAATAGTACTATTAGAAAATTTCGAAAACTAAAGTTTAAGTAGCATACATACGGATTTTTTCGAAAACAGAAGTTCAGTGTGTAGTTCTGTGAGAAAATTTCCAGTAAGATTGTTAGGCAGAAGCCTTTAGTATACACCATAACCCCTAGGATTTACATATTTAAAGATAGGTTATTTTGGTTTTCTCAAGCCGATTTATAGTGTTGAAAAAAAGAAAAAGCGTTAGTGATAGTTATTTTTTAACGAACTACCAGCCAAGTTTTTAGGCAAAATTGTTTACCAACCACCACTCATGGCATTTCGATTTTTTGTAGTCAGACTATTAGTATTTGCAAGCCAACTTGTTCAGAACTAAACAGAATTGATGTGAACTGCAATAGAAAATAGTAATTCGGCTTAAGGAAAAATTATTTCTCTCTTAATTACTTCGCCCCTCTGGCTGCATTATCACCAGACTGTCAGGAGAACTTACACTTAAACAGGCTACATATAACTGGCCGTGCAGCCCAGTCAATAAAGGACGAAAATCGCCATTTGTCGCAACTAATTAGGGGAAAGCTGAATTTTTTATGTGATAGACCCTTATGAGACATGTATTTCCTCAAAAGCCACCGCCTCTCCCCCTTGTGCTTCCCCCTCCAGCCCCCCTTGAAGCGTACAAATGCAGAGTTTCGCTAGATTGCTTACAACTCCGTTAATATTTATCGTAGCGAATTAATTTTTTGTACATATGTTAATTAATACATATTAAACATATTTTGTTCTTATACATTTTTCGTTAAACAACAAACACAAAAAAAATGGTTTCTCAAAGCATATAAATTTACTTTATTAACTATATTTTTTAAATTATTTGAAATAAACAAAAATGTTTCAAATAAAACTTGTAGTATGTACCTTTAGCTTTAATATGGTGTGGATAATTACTTGTTTAAACTGATCGCTTGCCCTTTTGGCGTCGTCAAAGATAGCGCTTCCACGCCGCTCCAGTGGTAAGACGCAGGTTTTATAACCGCTTCGCATGGATTGTATTACTACAGTGGATGTTGCAATATTATTTTAGTAAATGTGTGTGCTTATATACTGTGTGTAATATATATATATTAGATTTCGAGTATATTAGGTGAGTTTTTTTATTACATTTATATATATAATTTATTGGTTATCCCTTTAACTCAAATAATTTCAATAACAAATGTATTGGAAGTTTAATACTTGTATTTTAGCTATTTATAGTTTCGTTTTTACTTAATAAGCTTTTTCAAAAACACAAATTTTATTTCAAATACCAGTTTTGGTTCGGGGGGCTAACCTTACTCTATTGAATAAAATAAATAGGGCTTTCCATTATCCACCACCTATGGAACCACCGGTTACTGATTGGCTTAAACCGGCACCTGTCACATTTCCATGTGCAAAAGAAAAGTATTAAAAAGTATTATGTTACATGACAGCATCACGGACCTCCCACCCTCCCCGAATATATGTACAAGTCTTAAGTAGGCTCAAGTACAAATAAGTATAATATGTATGTTATTTATGTTACACTATAACGAGATTCTAAACAATAACATTATTCGCAATATTTATTTTCATCTTTATATCGATTTTGTATTTATATTAATATTAACAACTTTCAAATCATTGTAATAACAAATTAAGTGATAATTTCTACTGCATGTTGATTACCGTATCTTCACGCTGTAGGGCAACTTCCTTATGCAAAGTCATTCATAGATAGCACGTAGAACTTCGACAGTCTCGGAAGTTGAGAGACGATTCCGACATACAAAAGTTTATTTCATGGCTAACTCAACACAACCCGTGTACAAAGCTATCGGGAGAGTTAGCGTCTTTAGGTTCAGGTGTCATTTCAGACGAAAGAGCAAATTATGACAGTGCATATGAAATTGGTAAACGTGATATGGAAAAAATGAAAGGAAAGAAATTTGGAGAATTGACGCTAAAAAGGAAAGATATGGTCGTGACCCAAGCAAGTCACAAGTCAGTAGCTAATCGAACTGACGAAGTTGCGGTAAACCCTCAACAACTTTTCAATCGGATCTTATGTTTCTGTGACAGCCCAAGTAAGTTGAAGTTTTATCTTGGATACGGGTTAGCTTCACAGCCACCTTCTTTATTTGACAAAGTCTCACTACGCAAAGGATCAAAATCGTATTTTCTAAAGTATTTACTGAGCGTATCACCGATGAATAACCCCAAGGGGATGATGTCGGCATAGTCATTGATGGAGGCTTCCTTTTACATTGTGTTTCTTGACCAAAGGAAGGAACTTATTAAGACATAATCCAGAGTTATTGCTCCCATGTTATTAATAGATATGAAAAAAAAACTCTGTAGTATTTCATGTATATCCTAAAGAATCCACAACACCTCATCGAGTGACATAGACTTTGATAAATCTCTTAGTGCATTACAAAACAAGAGGAATTCCTTTCAAACAAGGGCAATAAAAAACAAATTATTATTGAACAGCTAAACAGATTTTTGAAAGCAATTTTAGTGGGGTCAGATACAGATCTTTTAGTGTTACTTGTGACCCTTACACCACAGGATAAACCAATAATCTTTCAAAAGTTAGTTTATGGTAAAACATCAACAGTTGAATACATCAGTTATTGATTTACACAGCAGTATCTGGCAACATCTTTTATTTGCTTATGCAGTTACTGGATTCGACACAACTTCTTACTTCTTTGGCTTGGGGAAAACAAAATCTGTCGATATTATCAAGACAAATCTCCAATACATAATTTAAGCAGATACGTTTTTTAATGCAAATACGTCTCGTGATTAATTATTAGAGAAGGGAGAAAAGTTCATTCTAGATTTGTACGGGACCAGCAAATATTCAAATTTAAATGAAGGCCGTTATTTTAAGTTCACTTCTATTACTAGAAAATAACGTTTAAATACAACTTTGACTTAGCGAAATTACCTCCAACGTCAGAAGCAGCTCACCAACATCTATTATTGAGAGTTTATTATTACAAGTTCAAGTTTGGATTGGCAACAACCTTCAGCCTACAAACTGGGGATGGAAGAACGAAAATGTAAAAGGTAACGACGGGACAAAGAAGGCTCTAAGGCCTATTCCTAGCTCAAAAACTTTTTCTCAAGATACCTATTGCAACCTCAAGACTTCCTGTACCTATTGCAGTTGTAAAACGCCGTGTGGAAACTACTGTAGATGCTTGAAATCAGGGAGAAATTGTTCCTCTATGTGTGAAAACTGTATTGGTTTATGGTGTTATAATTCCTCTAAAACAGATGAAGAAACAGAAGATTGTTTTTAGATTTGAATCACCATGCACTAGAAATTATCACTTGATTTGTTATTACAGTGATTTGGAAGTTGTAAATATTAATATAAATAAAATACCAAGATAAAGCTGAAAATAAATATTGCGAATAATGCTATTAGGCCTATATTTAAAATCTCTTCATAGTGTAACATAAATACTTAAGACTTGTACATACGTTTTAGGTGGATGGGATGTCCGTGATGCAGTCATGTAACATATATTTTTTAATCCTTTTCTTTTGCACATGGAAATGTGACAGCTGCCGCTTTAAGTTAGTCTGGAACACGGTGGGTTCATAGGTGGTAGATAATGGAAGGCCTTATTTATTTCATTCAATAAGGTAGGGTTAGCCCCAGAACCAAAACTGGAATTCGATGAAAAATTTAGGTGTACACTTATTCAAGGTGTTTGTTTTTCGTTTTGGAAAAACGTACTAAGTAAAATACTAATCTATAAAAGGCTAAAATACCAGTATTAAACTTCCAATATATTTATTATTGAAACTATTTTAATTAAAGGGCAAAACAATTATGTAAACATATGTAACACAAACTCACCTAATATACTTACCATCTAAACCTAAACTTACAATACATTATATACAAACAGTATATAAGCACACACATTTACTAAAATAATATTGCAACATCCATTATAGTCCTTCATAATCCATGCGAAGGTTATAAAACCTGCGTCGGACCACTGGAGCGGCGTGCAAGCGCTATCTTTGACGACGTCCCAAAAGCAAACGATAAATTTAAACAAGTAATCATCCACGCCATATTAAAGCTAAAGATGCATACTACAAGTTTTATTTGAACCATTTTTGTGTATTTTAAATAATTAAAAAAATATAGTTATTAAAGTAAATTTATATGCTTTGAGAAACCATTTTTTTGTGTTTGTTGTTAGTAGCTCCCTTAATTTTAACTTTAACGAAAAATGTATAAGAACAAATATGTTTAATATGTATTAAGGAACATATGTAAAAATATTAATTCGCTACGATAAATATTAACGGAGTTTTAAGCAATCTAGTGAAACTCAGCATTTGTACGCTTCAAGGGGGGCTGGATTGTGAATCTCAACGGGGAGTGGCCGGGAATTTGAGGAATTACATGTCTCATAATGGTCTATAACATAAAAAATTCAGCTTTCCCCTAATTAGTTGCGACAAAAAAAACTTTATTGACTGGGCTAGTGGGAGAAACAGCCTTTTTTAAGGCCCATTCACATATTATATCATTCCAGTTCAGTCTCAGTCAAGTCACAGGCCTGTCTTAGATGAAACTGAGTTTGTCAGTCAGTGATATGTCAGTCTAGCCTCAGTCAAGTGCATTTTGATGAATGCTAATGTGATTAAAAATGTTCCACAATTTGTATAATTTGTATTGTAATGTTTGGAGAAGTTGATGTCTGAAGAAGAATTGGCTACGATCAGGGCCGGATCTATATATTTTACGCCTATGGGCCCCCCCCCCCAAAATTGCCGCCCCCCACAATTAACACTAGAAGTGTTAATGCTAACATTTTTCTGAAGTCAAGCCATTTCGGTGCGTGTGCAAGCATATTTTAAAACAATACCTGGAGACCGAGCTAAAGCTCGATTATAAGCAGGGCTATGATTTCAATAATAAATATTGGATTATTGAGTTTTGAGGTTAGGCCTATAACATTAAACAACTAAATAAAGGGTATATTATTATACAACATTAGGCTTACCTGAAATAAAAATACAGTTTAAAGAATTAACCACAATCTCAACGCTATGCCTCAGAAATAAGTCAGGCCTAAATTAAAGTATTATTTCAATATCGATTTATTCCTAGGGCCTAGTTCGCTCACGTCAATAACTACTATTATTGCAAATTTCCGTGAACATCGTTTAGGTTAGGCCTATAACATTAAACAACTAAATAAAGGGTAGGGCCTATGTTTATTATGTATTCGTTGCCATGGTAACTATAAATAGATACAACATTAGGCTTACCTCTAATAAAATATACAGTTTAAAAGAAAGCAGATGATTATTGTAATGGCATTGAAAACATTTGCATCAGCTGTGCTTTGTATTGTTTAAAATGGACAAATTTCACTTTTTAATTTAATAAAAAGACGTAGAAAACGAATTTTCCCAGACTGGTGACCATTTCCAATCAATTTCTCGTGGCCAAAAGCCTAATATAAAATCAAAAAATCAAAAATCCTTAGACGGAGATTCCAGATCCATTTAGCAGACAAACAATTATCTCTCGCTTTAGAAGATAAGATTCGCCAAATATAGTAATTATAAACCAATCCAAAAGTGTTCAATAGCTTTTTTGTAGAGATAGGTTTAAAGAATTTATATATACCAGTAAATTATTGATGTAAAATTTACAAAGTTATTAGCTCAAGAAACAAAAATGTTTAGAACGAAAGGAAAAAGTTCAACTTTAGGGCTACATAAAAAGTAGTAAACATTTTTTTGTATTTTTTTCTTAAATGTGAAAAAGTTCGTAATTTAGTCCTGAATAGAACTGTATAGAAATATTTATCAATTTCAAATTTCTCATTTTGAAAACACCAGTTTAAAGACTCCCAACAAAACTAGGCCTAGTATGAATAGTAATTTAGGAATATATTCCTTGCCCAATTATGAAATATTATTATAAGAAATTTTTTATCTTCATTGACGAATATTTAACTTTTGATAGTTATTTCTTATAAACCGTACGCAATGCATTAATTTTTTTAACAAAAGTGTTTCTGTCTGCCAACGGATCAAACTCCTTGTATTTTTGAACGAGCGCTATGTGCGCAAGGTCTTTTTTATTCCTGTCGGTGTATTCTTTGCTCTTAATGAGCCGCAAGCAGGTAAAACTCCGATATAGTTCAATAAATTCAGTCAAGAACTTTCGAGGAGTTTGAGCGCCTTGCTATCAATTGAATAAAAACAACACAAGGTAAAAAAACACGTAAAACGGAATCAACGAACTAGTGCGACAACCTTTCCGGCCCATGCAAACTGAGTCAAATCGTAGCTATAAATGGGCGCTACTGTTTACACGTTCCAATTTATCGTTACGATTCTCAGAAATTGATGCCGGCGAGCACCAAACATACAATCCAATTCCAATAAATCGCTACAATCTCCTGTTTATACGCAACGATAAATTGTAACAATTCGATTACAGTCGGCAAAACGTTTACAGAAAACTAAAATTTTAAAACGATGATTACATATGTAAATATAAATTTAAAAAAAATATGTAAGTACAAAAATTAAAGTTTAAATCATTTTCTTTCCAACGGTTTTGTTTTATTGCGATTGGACGATTTTTAGTGGGTGAAATATTCAATACAAAGTAGCGTTGTCTTGAGTAGTGTTAGACAAAGCCTAGTGCTTTGACTGCTCAATAGGGTTAAAAGCACTCTATACCAAAACCAAAATTGTCTCTAGTTTACATTGAATTTTCAATATGTTTTATTCATTACAAAAAAGTGTTAATACTATTTTCTTTCTCCTAATTTGCTCAGGTTTATTTAATTAGTAGTAAAACAATTTTTATATTACTAATGAGTTAATGAGATTTTATAAAGCTTTATTAAAACAAAATATAATATATGTAGTTTGAATTACAAACAAATACATGTTTCATCTTTAGAGAAATATTATACTCAATTTTTATTAATATTCCTGCATGATTACACCAACAGGAGGTGAGAGGGTTAAATCTAATTTTACTTTTACAAATTTAATTACGTTATTACTTAATTTTTACAAGGTGAAATTCAAAAGTGGTTTTGCAAAATAGTAAAAGACGCATCAATTTCAAATCACATATTTCAAGTTTATTATACAGTTTAAACAATTACGTCCATCCATGTTGAGTTTGAAAACACTTTTCTTTGAAACACACTTCACTACACTACTATAGGCTACTACGTTTAAAAAAACTTTAAAAACAAAAGTACAGTAAATCAGTTTTACATTGTACGAATCGCACTGAAGAGTTGTGCTGCAGCACAAGAACCGTGAAAAAGTGGTGATAGTGAAACGCAAACAACAATAAGACTGAAAATGAACGAATGACAAAACAGACAACTGTGATTTCTCGCCTTTCTCGGTGTTAGATGAAGGCACGAAATTTATTGATTCGCCGCCGAACAGAGCCGAGGATGCACGAAGCAGTGGCCGCATCTATCTCTCACACACACTCACAAACACGTCAGTGTACAGGCGTACATTTAGTTTGAGTCAAACTAATAACTTGGCATTAGCTCCTTCATGACTACATCTATGTCAGACGCTCATACGCATCCTGTTGTAAAACTGGAATGGAGTTTTAGTTTTTTTCTAAAACATTGTAGGCCTACTGTAATATTTCCCAAATTCCAGTTTTTTTGCCGTTTTGCCGCTCCTAAAAATTTGCCGCTATGGGCACGGGCCCACTTTGCCCCATGCTAAATCCGGCCCTGGCTACGATAGCGATAGCCCTTATTAAGAGCTTATAAAAAAAATGAATATGTGTTAATGATGTGAGGAGGAAAAGGGGAAAGTGAGGGAGAATTTGCCATACTATTTAAGGAACTGGTGGATGATGAAACTAAGTTCTTCCAATATTTTACCTATCTTCTCCCAAATACCTCTGGTCAGGCAGATCATACAAAATAATTCGATCAAGCAGTTGAACCGCTGACGTAAGTTTAGCGAATTTGCAAAATTAAATTTATGTTTTAGGGTCTAACAACAATTTGGGAAATTGGTCTTCTCTTGAAAACGCTGAATAGCTGCCTCCGTGTACTAAATATATTAGTAGAATTCGTTTGCACCTCAACCTAGCTTCGATTCAAGCGCTGCTTCGTTCCACTCGAGTTTGCACCTCGAGCTTACGACCTCGGGTTATGGACTACTTCGTTTCGCTAACAGTGCACAAACTCGGCGCTTGACCGCGGATCAGAAGATGCCCCCACTTTAAAATCGCCCAAGTGGATTTGAACCGGGTACTTTTATGGTATTGCACGTTAAGATATATTTTGGGGGAACCAAGCGAGCTATAAGGTCGTGTAAAAGTTTAAAAAATCTAAATGTGCAGAATAATATAGGCCTATAACATTTGTATTTTTAGACAAAACCCTAAACAAAGTTTCATTCTAGTATGAAAAATAAAAAGTTACTTCCGGTCAAAAAACGTGTTTTTGGTTGTTGGATTTTTTTGCAAACAAACTCGTCCAAGCTACTTAGTAAACCAACGTGTGTACCAAATCGAATTAAAATGAGGCCATTGGAGTTTGAACACATCTATACTTATATCATTTTTAATGACACCTCAAAAAGTGTTCTAGGGACCATGATCGGTGCTCATTTACTACTCCTGACCTTAGCTATCACGATAAGTGTCACTGCAATAGCTCATCTTGCGCATGGAAATACGCTGATAACATGTTGGCGAACACACTCTATCGACTTTTCGTCATTCATTTTGACAATTTAGTAATTATGTGTAAAAGACTGTAAAATATCTTCAGGTGTCCGAACAATCACAAAATATCGGTGGGAAGAAATCTAAATATGACTGACAAACGCCTGAAGGAAAACTGAAGGAGTTGTGCCGGAACTGAGTAGATGGCGCAACAGTAAGTCGATCTAAGAATATGTTTTTGAATCGAGACGTGACTGGTATCACTGACCTGATATGTGTGAAGTGACCTTCAAATCCTGGTCCTTTCAAAGATTGCCCTTGCGCTTTTTTATCATCATGGCAAAGCAGACCTTGACGGGAAACTGCGGTCGTTTAAACTGAAAATGGTAGTCATAAGGAATAAAAGAGATTCGGGGTACACAAACTGTTTCTACTGCAGCACAACCTGTGAATACGGTTGCTTCAATCACATGCATATATAAGGATTTACAAAGTTTTGGAGGGATCAGATTGCGCAACAACATTATTGGAGTTCCAACTTTGAGGCAGAGATTATGAAATTATGAGGGTTTAAATTTTACAGGGCAGTGAACAGTGTTCTTGAAAGGAAATTCGCTACCCGAGACGTGCCAGCAACAAAACACCAAGAACCGGGCCTAAAGCAGCACTGGCCAAGGGATCCTGGAGGTCCAATGAAGTCATCTATCTCGAGTTCGGATGAGCAAAGAATTGGCTGAAACAGATAATAGCTTTGGATATTCACAACACAGCAGGACGCGAGAGAACACCTTCATCGTTGAGCTTCAGGAGTCGACGGGCCTTGGAGATCCGAGGATGGTTTATCACGGGGAAGGATACACATCAAACACGACTGACGGACGGACACTTCATCGACGCCGGCGGACGCCTTCAACGGGGCTTCTGAAATCCAATTTCGGTCAAACTGCGGTCACCGATTTCATCAAACACGTGAGCCACTACCAAGAGACTCGCCTTTCGGTTAATAACTCGCACCGTCCGATCCAGTGGCAGTAGCCGGTTGCTCAGCGCCGACAAAATGTCGTTGCCAGTGTGAATGGTCTCATGTTCTTCTTTGTTTAAATAAAGTAATTCACCGGTAATTGTGAAAGGAGCATTAGCGAATTAATATTTAAGATGCTCAATTTTATGGAATCTGTTTTTAGTGTTAGTAGTTACTAGACTTAGCAATTAAAACACCAACTTTCTACACGTTCTAAAACTTTGTACACTTTAGCTCAAACAAAATGTATATGTACGGTATGGAGTCTTTTGTGGTTTGTGAATTGAAATTAACCATCGACAGCACCTATATTGAACAGGGCCTAGAATTAATTAGGCTTGTTCGTCAAAACTCACAGTGGTCGGATCGCTTACGTTGAATACGAAGAAACGTTCATTGTACAACAGGAGCCATGTAAATTTGTTCGTCGGCACATACGTTTTCTCTTAAAACAATGCACAATGCAAATTTGTATTACTGTGGACTCGGTGAAACCCCGATGGAACCTTCTAAAAACATATGTTATGTTTTATTTGTAATAAAGGTGTAGGATTAATAATAACCTCAAAACTAAGATGGTACATAATGTTAAATGTTCAAATCGAATTATTTCGTATATTTCATAACAACAGTTATAATAAAGGTTAAAAGAACCAGTAAGGCTCAGGTGTAAACTTAATAAAAAACCTAACCAAAATGTTACTCACTATCAATTACCGTATATTATCAATAAATACTCGTAGGTCTACTATATGTCTTATTTATTTGTAATTAGGATGTAACATAGTTTTTCTTAATTTCAAATTCCATAACGCAAGTTTTTATTGGTTTGTGTGTGTTGAAACATGTGTTGGTTCAGTATAGTCCTAACTTAAAATATTATTTTGTACTAAAAGCTGGACATCCGAATTAATTGTATTATCTGTTATTTATTTTTTAAATCATTATTTACTACCACGAAAGCAGCTGGATTAGTTTGTTTCTTATTATAAACAGTTGTTTTGTATAGAAATGGTTTTTAAATTCGTTCCTTGTTAATATTGTGGGGAAACCCCGATCTTTGACGTTAGCTCACGCCATTAAGGGTCTGCTCCAGTAAACGAGAAAGCAACAGTGTATCTAAACAGTGCAATTTCTTGCAGCTGAACGCTATGACATTGCCTCATCTCAAACCATTTTATAAATCCATCTTTTGTAATTGAGTGCTGAAAAAGAAACTGAATATTCTTTCTAAAATTTTGGATCCGGCTTGCAAATTAATTTTCATTATTAATTTTTTATTGTGTTAGGAAAAAAATTCAAACTTTTTACTTACAAAATATCAATTAGGTACATAACAAAAGAAAACCATTTTTTAAATCTAAAATGCAAAACGGATGCTTATTGTAATTATGCTTAAAATGAGACTTTGCAAACAATTTTATGATAAAAAATAAACGAAATAAATGGTTTGAAATTTAATATTGCGCTTATGGGATAAAACCAAAGATGGCCGCCACTACAGCAGACCCTTAAGGATAAGAATTTCTGACATCTAAAACCTTATTGGAAAACTTCAAAATGAGACGAATTTTTTGACAAATCAAACATTAAATTTGGTCCAGAAATAAGGGAGGAGATGTTTTCACAAAAAACTGCTTCACATATTATATACAAAGATGCTATAGCATAAAGTGTTTGTAAGAAAACAAAAAACAATTGATGGTACTTGCTTAGGCCTATGTAACATAATATCGGCGGTTCAAAGTAGACAAAAATGGCACCAATTTCAAAAGATACATAGGCTAAATGTAAAGAAAATATTGCATTTTCTAACTACTCGTTAGGTGTCTTCAGAACTTTTTCAAAATATTTAATCAAATTAGGGCTATATTCTCTTAATTCAGTCAACATTTTTATTTTGCTTATCAAAATCCCTCTTAACTTAGAATAACAAAAGGAGCCTATATTGTTTAAACGTATTGAAGTATAGCTCTTTTTTATCAACTGTGACGTTTTTTTAGACATTCACGCCACCTGTATTTTTTTTCC
>JAGFPH010011367.1:0-34880 GCA_018207615.1 Philaenus spumarius
CTGTATAGTTGACCGAGCGTAAGCGAGGTCTCCGTTTTAACTCGACCATTCGGCATTTCGTCTGTGTGTCTGTGTGTCTGTATGTTTGTGTGTCTGTCTCACGATTACGGCCAAACGCCTTGACCGATTTTGATCATTTTTTGCATGAATGTTCCTTATTCCTAGGCCGAGCCATGTATATATACGATTTTTTTCCATTTTTTATTTTTAACCCCTTAAATAAAATAAAAATGGCGGCCGGACCGTTTCTCTCAGTGTAAGCTTTTTTCCAAAGCCAGTTTGTGGCTTAACCGTAAGTCGAATTTAAAAAGTAATAACATTTTGCTAATAGGAAATTTGATTTCCAACAAAATTGTATTCCTAATTTTTTTTCCGTATCTCTAACGGTAAGCTTACAAAATGGCCGTAAACTTATAATTTGTTAAAAATCGTCCAAGTTTTTGTGTTTCAACCATGTTTTTATACGTTTATTCTAAACCAATTCAAAAGTGTTCCATAGCTTTTTTGTAGATAAAAGTTTAAAGAATTCATATATGCCAGTAAAAAAATTATTGAAGTAAAATTAAGAAAGTGATTAGCTCAAGAAACAATCACGTTCAGTAACGAAAGGAAAATGTTTAACTTTGGGCCTACATAAAAAGTAGTAAAAATTATTGTATTTTTTTTTCATAAATGGAAAATGTTTCGTAATTTAGTTCTAAATAGAATTGTATAAACATATTTATCAATTTCAAATTTCTTATTTTAAAAACACCAGTTTTTATGTTCCTACTACAAGACTGCTAACAAAACTAGGCCTGTTTTGAATAGTAATTTAGGAATATATCATTTGCCCAAAAATGACATATTATTATAAGAAAGTGTAGAGGATAAATCAAAGAATTGAACTGTATACCTGTAAATTATCATTGTAAATTTCATAAAAGTATTTGAGTTAGCTTTACACACTGTACTTGAATTACAAATTGAGATGAAACAAATGAAACCTCGTGGCGATAAAGGACATACCAAAAATGACCGTAGGACACCGTGGGACAATGATGTAGTTATTGCCGTGGGAAGTGTTGGCACATGGGTTGAGATTACTATCACGACGTTTTAACATCGTTTGTTTTCATTATTTCTAATATTGGAATATGATATGGAACTTAAGTTAACTTATGATATATTGTTAAGTTTGAGTTATTTAAGTATGTAAATATTTAATTGTATGTTGTCCCTCTATAACGCGATATTTTTAGCTATCTTACGCATTATTAACCTAAATAAAACACAATGCTTCTAAAAGAAAATCTTTAGCAGTTAAAGCTCAAGAAAAGAAATAAAAACGAGAACTAGAAATCCCGGAATCGCGGGAATTGTAAATAATGTTTCATAGGCTATACCTTGTGCTTACTTCCTTACTGGCACACTATTTTTAACCTAAGCTCAAAACCACATTTGTTATTTCAACGAGCGAGGTCTACTGTTCACAGAACTACTAGTAATAAAGGATCTACTGACGGCGGACCTGGTATATTAACTAGTAGATAGATTGCTGAGAGCACAGTTTATCTACTTGGAAAGAACCAACAAAATGTAAAGCTAGTCTGGGGACTCGATTCCACGTTCACCGTGCAGTACAGGTCTTACGGGAGACTAGACATGCTACTACCATCACAGCGTACATCACGTTTATTGTCATGCGGGTTGCGTCAACTGACCGAGCGTTGCATGGGAGTTGATGTTTTTTAGTTGGCTACTATCGCTGAGACTGTCGTAAGGATAACATGGCTTATGGGCGCTCTATACTGCACGGAGTCGGCCTTAAGGCTCTTCTTTACCTTGAAGAAAACTCCCGAGTGTACAGTATGATTTCAATGCAAAAGGCCTGACTCAAGCCGCAAAATCGTTGAAACATGCATTCGTAATACCGTGTTTCGGATACTATTTATAAATTAATAATCTGGGAAACTACTTTAAGTTATAAAGAAGGCTTTATATTTTTTACGTGTTACCTTAAAATATGGAAATTATTGCTTAAAACTCACAAAAAAATGCTTTAAAAATAATCGATTTTTACTCATTTAAACTGTTGATTAAAAGGAGTTGCCGACGATTTCTTTCAGTTTTGAGGTATAAGACAAAAGCACAAAGCCTTTAAGAACAATTTAAGATGTTTAACAACTTTTTAGGTTGAAAAACGGCGTCCGAAACACGGTAATACGAAGTGCATATTTTTGCTGTTTTCCTTAAGTGAACGAATTCGCGACTAATGTTAAGGGAGGGGTTATCCTTGCCTTTTCTTTCATGTGTAGTTCAGTTTAGTGTAGTCCGAGACCAGCAGATATACATTTGATTTGATAAACTATGTTAAATCCACTACTCGTTTACCGCCTTATTTGAAGAACCTTCTTACACCCGGTCCTGTCTTACACCACGACGCCTGTACGTCCGCAAGAGTACCGATGGCACACCCGGAAAAGGTAGTCGCACTATCGCCAGGGCACCGCAGCACAGCGTGTTATTCTAGCAATCTAGGGGGATTTTAATAAAATTCTGAAGGCAAAATAAACCCTTTGAAATTGTCACCTCTAAATGAAAAACATCTGAAATTACTCGAAAATGTTATATTTGTTTATTTTAGCCGCTCTATTGATGGATTTGGTAATATCTTATCTGATTCAGATACAATTGCTCATTCTTCCACAGCTTCGATCGAACATCAGTTTACAGGTTCGTCTCAAACTGTGCAGTCTATTATTAACTAGCCAGCTATTTGTCAGTTTATTCTGTCGTGTTTTTGTGAAGTTTTTCCATTTTTTCTGGTTAATGAGTTAATTTTCTTTTAGCGCAGTGAGTGTTTTCAAGTTGTGTGTGAATTTAGTGTGAATTTCTTTAAATTTATTTGTATATTTATCAAAGAAAATCTTTACTATATGGTAAAATATGGTGAACAGGTTAGTCATGTGTTAAAATATAAACGTTTTTTTAGTAGAATATATCAAATTTGGCTGCCTATACCTGCCTTTGTGTGAACTGTAGTTATTTTTTAAATGGATTACACTATCCCAAAATTGGAGTTCTTCGAAATTTGGTGTCAAAATAATAAATAAAACAGATTTGATGCTTAATTTTCATATGTAACAAACTTATATGGTGATTTCTGAGGAGGCGCAAGCATCACGAAACAAGGACAACAAGAAGTATCGGGAGTTATTCACGAGAAAATCTTCCAGAATTGCTATGAATAGAGATCTCGTTCATCGACTCCTCATATCATCAGACTCATTCATTGCAGCAAATAGAAACGCCCCTAGAAGAGGTTCTAAGAAAGTTCTCTCACTGGATGTAATAACTTTGCTTCGAGCAGACATTTTGGAATGCGGCTTCCAACGATGATGATGCGAAGGATAATCCTCACCTGAAAGTGATTGACTCACCACCTCAGCCGATGGATATTTCAGTACGTTATGTTCAAGCCAACAAATACATTTATTATTTTTTAGTTTTTCACTTCATTTAATCCGTTTTAGCTATTTCTTTCAGAAACATTATTTATTACGACAGGTATACACGTATGTTATCGGATGTACGAAGTACAATCCGTATAATAACAATGTTCACACAAAGTCATGAAAAACACTTTATAACTAATTATTTTAGCTGAATAATTGAGTGTTTTCTTTTATTTTTATTATGGTTATAAATTTTCTAGGGTTAAAAATTCCAGTGTGTTTTAAAATGTCCTTAATTATTTTGTAATCAAGTATTTTTTAAGTCATGCATTGTTTTACAAGTATCAAGTTTTATAAAATATTAAACCGTATCAACAAATTATTTTTCGTTTGAAACGTTTAAGTTTAGTATAATTATACAAAATAATAATAGAATAGCTACTGGAGTATCTATAGTTTTTTAAGTAAAAGGTTTGGCTCGTATTTAATTATCGCTCATTTTAAAAAAACCGGCATATTTCTACTATTATATGCCGTACTCGTGCTTTAAATCAACCAAACTACCACGTTCCACATTCTATTGTCTTTAAAAACACTTATTTGAATGAAACTAATCAAATAACAATCAGTATTATCATATATGAATTTTGTCCTCCTAGATCGAACAAATATCACACTGTGCGCAGGGGTGAATTCGACGAGAGCCAAGCCACACAAGTACGATTTAAATTTAAATATAACCTTATGATCTTATCTTCACCTCATTAAATAGAAACAAAAAATAAAAATTATTATATTTACCTTCGTATTTCCGTCGTGTGACTTCTTTTTGTATTATTTTATTGCAACGCGTTTCGGAATCTATGTTCCATCGTCTGGCTTCTCTGAAGATCAGGTCGTCATATACTACATTAAAAACACTTCACAAACACAAACACACATGTCATATAACAAAAACATATATTGATGAGAGGAATCGGTGCGCACCGTTGGAAGGTTGACCAACTACTGAACTGTTGATTCAATTAATCTTATTGTCAACGCTTATCGCAGTATCATAAAGCCTATTGGATTTGAAGTTCAGCTGGTCATTTAATAGTTCATCTTTTAATTTAAATGCCTTGTATATTTCGTATTCCTCAGCGGCGTCCATGTATGTGCCTTTATTGCATACAATTAAAGGTTTAAAATTTTTATCAAAACTCGAATACGTGTGGTCATTGTCCATTATGTGACGGGCAAAATTTGATTTTATGTGGAGTGTCCTTTTTGGCAGGTGTTCCTTGTATCTCTGTATAAAAGGTCTTCCCGTTTGTCCTATGTAATATTGTTCGCAATCATTACAATTAATCCTGTAGATGCCGGTCTTATCTTCGAGAGGTGTCACTATTCTGGGTTGCAATATTCTTTTAATACTATTCTCTGTTTTATAGGCCAATGTGACATTCAGTTTTCCAAACACATTATTCAATATTTTAGGGAGTACTCTACCATATTTGGCTGGGATATATTTATTTTTATTAGTTTTCCTCCGAAGTGGATTTCTGTTTTTATGCTTTTTTATAATATTGTCTACAATCATTGTGTTGTAACCGTTTGCCGAGGCTATATATTTGATGGTGTTAAGTTCATCTTGGTAATCTTCTGTACTGAGTGGAACGGATAAAAGTCTATGCACCATACTATTATAGGCAGCTAACTTTTGTTTGGTAGGATGATGTGAACTGGAATGAATGGTAATGTCTGTTGTGGTAGGTTTACGGTAGATTTTGAATTTAAACGTGTTGCATAATCTAGTTACTGTGAGGTCCAAAAAATTTATTCTATTATTGTTTTCTGTTTCTAAAGTGAATTGTATTTTATTATTAATACTGTTCATGTAGTTTTTTAAATTCGCTAACAGTCGCATATTTCCGTCGATGATCATAAAGGTATCGTCCACATAACGTGCATAATATATGATGTTTTTCTGAAATTTGTTCAAACCCGACAAAAGGTACGTATTTTCGTAGTGGTTCAAGTAAATATCCGCTAACAACCCGGACAGCGGTGATCCCATTGTTAAGCCGTCATTTTGGGTATAGAATTCACTATTGAAGGTGAAATAATTTTGCTTTAAAATACAAAAAATAAGTCAAACTCTTAGTGTCGTTTTTACTTTCCTAAAAGATCTTTCGGCAGGAAATTACTTTCTGAATAAGTCAAAGAAACAGATAAGAACGACCGATTGAATGAATATGTCACGCTTAGAAAAGTATTCAAGTGGATTAGTCGGAGTGTTTAGCATACTAAATGACTCCTTACAAACAGAGATTGAGACATGACGTAGCTGTAAGCAAATAAGTAAAATAAAGTAACTGTCGCGACATGTTATTTTGGTTTCTGCTTTGACACGCAAACACGTCACCACAAGGAAACTACTTTACGGCTTAATAAAGTTGTCTCGTAGATTACCGTAGTTTGCGCACAGATTGAGTATATTTTCACAAACAACAAATGTCGTATCAAAACAGTGACAAACATCAACGGGTACTGGTACAATATGTTCAATTCAACACACGGTTGTTATGTTTTCCTATGAACAACAATTAGATTTTTATTAACATAAAAATACATAGTTTTTATTTTGTTTTACTAAAATATTGGAGTTTTGTTTCACATGATCCGAAGACAGGAATCTTTTCATAACTATCTCGTTAGCCTAAATTGGAGTCAAACACTGATTGCTTTACTCCATCCTCCACCGGATAAATACAGTTTTCTAAATAGATAATGCTCATTTTTATTTACTAATATAATAAATTTATCAAGTCCAATAAAATAAACATACGAATTTATTTCGAATGCACATGCTTATATTGTTTGAAGTATATTAGACTAGGGACTGCATACCGGTACCCCTGGGTTTCACACTCACTAGCCCCGGCGGTAACTCTAACCTAAATTTACATTAAGTTTGTAATCCATATGAGCTGTTTGTTGTTGTTGTTTTTTTTAACGTCCTGCTGTTTTGCACTTTAAGTCTAATGAAGACGGGACCTACAGTTTTACGTGGAATCCGAACCACAGCCAATGATGTCTGTTAAGAAACCATTTAGAAAATTATTCGGGGTCAATGGTAA
Organism: Philaenus spumarius; assembly: GCA_018207615.1. Taxonomy (NCBI): domain Eukaryota; kingdom Metazoa; phylum Arthropoda; class Insecta; order Hemiptera; family Aphrophoridae; genus Philaenus; species Philaenus spumarius. The sequence continues at coordinate 6,560 of JAGFPH010011367.1, forward strand.
TTGAACCAGGAACTTTTCCATTGATGGTTGCCATGACGATTGATAAAGCTTCTACGCCTCAACAACCACAGCCATTGTTTCTTCTGTTTTATTTAAAATACCAGGTGTCCCAAAAAAAGTCCCTATTATGTTTTTTTTTTTAATGGAAATAGACAGATTTGCTTTGTGTATTGTTAACATGAACAAAAATGGAGTTTTTTTAGCGTATCGTAAATTTCAACCCCCCCCCCCCCAAAAAATGGGGTATTTTAGGGGTAAGTCGAAAATTTTAAATGACAGCCCCTATTGAGTGACACCTAATTTTAAAGGCTTTGATAAAAGAAGAAGATTGGCGCAAACCGGAGGTGTGTATGTTGACTCTATCCAACATAATGCCCATTCAAAGTTATAAATTTTCCCCATTTAAATAACATTGATGATATGTTAAAGATGATATATCTGTTATTTTTACAAGGATTTAATCCAGTAGGTCATTCAATCTAAGTTATAAAACATAGTAATTAGTATAAAGAAAGTCAAGCTAAGCCCTCTGGAATTCCCAGGTACTGGAGTTTTACTGTTAGGAGTCGACAAACATGCACAGCAACAAAGCATTTGCAAGGTTGTATCAACCGAAAGTCCAGTACCTGGGAATTACTAATATGATAAGCATAAAAAACACAAAACCTAGCCTAGAATATACTTTAAAATTACGTTTAGAACTTTGATCAAAACGAATGATCAATACCTTTTAATAAAAACAGCTTTGATGCATAATCTTCGTTAAGGACTGTAATTTATCCTTACCAAATTAAACGAATAAATCAATCAACACAACGTGAACGTGCGCTGCACTCTTTTGTTTCACGTGATATATTAGGAGCTTTGTGGGCTTACTACTTACAATTAATTGTAGGCTCTGTACGTCTACCATGTTGAAAATCCACACGGGAATATACCTGGTTCTTTGTAGAATTAAGTAGTTTTTTCTGAAAAACAAAAAATCAGCTGACCCGTACGGCGTTGCCCGTGGTGGTTGGTATTTTCAGTCTTTTCAATGTAATTGTATTCTTTTTAAGTGTTCAGTCAGTGAGTGGTATTTGGCTTTTATATATATATAGATCTTAAATAATAAAAGCACTATTGTCATAATAATAAAAGATCTGAAATTATGATTTTAGTAACTTTGATGCCCCCAAACCCCTCCTAAAATTTCGAAATTTTTCATACCCTTTCTTAGTGAGCACCTATGGCCCTAGAGGAAGCTACATACCAAATTTCATTCCAATCCATTCGGTAGTTTTGAAGATATCGTTATTTAATAACTTTAATCCCCCCAAACCCCTCCTAAAATTTCGAATTTTTTCAAACCCTTTCTTAGTAAGCACCTATGGCCCTAGAGGAAGCTACATACCAAATTTCATTCCAATCCATTCGGTAGTTTTAAAGAAATTGTTTTTTAACAACTTTGATCCCCCCAAATCCCCCCTAAAATTTCGAATTTTTTCAAACCCTTTCTTAGTGAGCACCTATGGCCCTAGAGGAAGCTACATACCAAATTTCATTCCAATCCATTCGGTAGTTTTGAAGAAATCGTTTTTTAACAACTTTGATCCCCCCAAACCCCCCCTAAAATTTCGAATTTTTTCAAACCCTTTCTTAGTGAGCACCTATGACCCTAGAGGAAGCTACTTACCAAATTTCATTCCAATCCGTTCGGTAGTTTTTGAGAAATGGTGATGAGTGAGTCAGTGAGTCAGTGGGTTTTGGCTTTTATATATATATATAATGCAATCCGAATGTATAAAATAGCTATAAAATTTACCTTTTTACGCCTATTCAATCCTTGTTTTTCAGCTGTGACGGCCGCGGTTTCGGGTTACCTCATCTTCCGGTCACACAAATTACACTTACACTCGCCTGGGCAACCTTACTTGTCAGTTTTATGTGTCGAGTTACTCGTGTGTGTTAAGTGTATTTATGACGATAGTGAGAGAAATGGTTTTATTTATTTAATTAGTTAGTGCGTAATTCATGTGACCGGAAGATGGGGTAAGCCGAAACCGCGGTCGTCACAGATTTACTAACAAGGATTGAATAAACGAAAAAGCTAAATTTTAAACTTATTTTTTATATTTGTTTTATAACTCAATCCGGGAGCTACGCAACACAACAACAACAACAAAATAATAATAATTTAATCCTTATAATTGCACAATTTACTTAGTTAAAAATCAACACAGTGTAGTAAGGTAGGCTTGGTTAAAGTTAGTGTTTAATAATATTTGTTCAAACGATGTTCCTCTGATGAGTTTCTAATTAATCTGAATATTTTTTCACGGATCCCTGCTAGTGATACAAAAATATTCATCTTTTTACTTCAATGCTGCAACACATTTTTCAAACCGATTATAGTTAAGGGTAACTACTCATATATCGTTAGCTTGGAATGAGCCTTCCACCGTTTCCTTTACTTCCACCATCCTTCCCGCTTACGAAACATACATTTTTTTATTAATACTAATTCAAATATATCAAAATAGTTCTCTTCATTCATTGTTTGTGTTTAAAAAATGTATTTATTTAAATAATGATGATATTTTTACACACAGAAATCCGGAGACCAGGTCCTAGTTTACATATTGCCTAGTTTATAATTACGCCACAGGTCATATTAGAACTTCATGTGTATGATTGCTTTTTAGAACCACAGTCGAGTTAATTTCCTACTTAAAATGTCACGAGTGCACAATCGATTGTAATACATCGATTATAGCACGCGTTATCGAAATTATGCATCTAATAATAGATGTATATCAAACATATTAAAACTGGTTATAATAGCATATTAATATGTAATAGCTGTTTTCAGTTAATACACTCTAATTACGCCTTTATTGGTAAATACATTTCATGTAAACAACAGTTCTAAACGATTCGGGTTTATATAGTGCATTTAATACCATATTGTTATATGAATATCAATTGCACAAAAAACGGCAAAACCAACCAAGTGCGCGTTACAGTATAATTTTCTGGTTGTTTCAGATGTACTGAAATTAAAATCGTTTGTATCTTAATAGGGAAAATACTTCATAAAATATCAAAATATTGTACTATAAGAGACAGTTGAAAAATAACAACCCATAATAACACCCAAAGTTTGCTTTATAAAAAAAATCAAAATTTAACATTTGGGTGCTTTTATCCACTTTGATGGAGAAGACATAAACACGACCTTAAAGCTATATAATATTAAGTATTATAAGTAGAACTATATAAATACCTCTGTATATTAGTTCTGGAGACAGGTTTTTTTTTTAATGTAGAGTGTAAAAATGTATGAAATAATGTTCTCCAACAACTTTAAAACGTTAATATCTGTTTATTATTTCATATTCTTTTCCTCCAGATTCAAATAAATCAATAGAAGTTTAGTTTAGGAAGGGTATCATCAGTAATACAGAAGTTATAATCGTTTACAGTTGTAGGCATACTATAAATACTTGCTTTTTTAATTGAGGGGCATACTTTTTCCAGATTACAATCCGAGTCTATTATTTTTGTTTAATTTTAATCTAGATGGTTTGAACCTAAGCATCAACCATTGGCTTGCACCATTTAGATGGTTTAAAGTGTTTGCTATCAGTTGATCATTAATCAGAAATGCCCATTACTAAGCCACTATACTATAGTGTTTCTGTGTGGTTTCAACTAGCTTGAAGTAGTTTTCTGTGTAAAATATGGTGTTGCCAGTATACGAAAGAACTTTTGTACCCATAATGTGTGGGTCCGACGATCGAGTTCGATATTATTGAGAAATAAACTGATTTAACGATGCATTCCTAAACTGAGATACCGAACCGATATCAAAAGTATTCGGTCTGTAATAAAAAGGAAATATTACCGTAAAAGGTTTTAAAATTTCAAGACATATACGATTGCATATACAAGACATATACACAATAACTTCCAAAACACCTTATTACCAAATTTCCATAGGAAAAATGAGCTATTGCAGTGGCAATTATGGTAAGACCCAAGGTCGGGAGCAGCAAATGAGCACCGATCATGGTACCCAGAACACGTTTTGTGGTGTCATTAAAAATCATCTATTTATATATATGTATGTGTTCGCACTCTAGCGGCCGCATTGTAAGTCCGATTTGGTTCAAATTTAGTACACATGTTGGTTGTCTACGTCGCTCGGTCGAGTTCGTTAGCCAAAAAAATCCAACAACCGGAAGCACGTTTTTTGATCGGAAGTAACTATTTTTTTTAGATTTTTCCTACGAGAATGAAATGTTTTAGAGTTTTGTATAAACGTAAGATGTTATTCTGCACATTTTCTTTTTTTACACGACCTTATAGCTCGCTTGGTTCCCCCAAAATCGATCAAAACGACCATAAAAGTACCCGGTTCAAAGCCATTTGGTGGGTTTTACCGTAGTTTTGGCGTGCGATGCACGCAATGCTTTGTGTGTTGAAGATACTCCCAATATTCGGAATGGCGTGCGAACCATTTTGAAGCTATTCAGCACAGTCGTGAATAGACCTATTTTCCGTTGGTTGAAACCCTAAAACATAGGCCTATAAACTTAATTTTGGAAATTTGCTGAACTCACGTCAGCGGTTCAGCTGCGTGGTCGAATTATTTAAATCTCAAAACGTCTAAAGATAGTATGTAATAAAAAACGTCTAAAAATAGTGGCCTCAATATAATATGTAAGTACCGATTTATTCTGTTAGTCGAGTAGCTGTTTGTGCTAAGTATATATAATTTGTTAGCTTTTTAGTTTTACTCAGTCTATGTAAACTGCTTCATAAGTTTTGTAGTGAAATAATTATTGATTCAATAAAATGTACAATATGTTTACTAAATTATATTTGGTGTTCTGTTTCATTAACGCGAACTTCTACCCAAGCGTCTTTGGTCGATGGTATCTATCGCCTCTTAACCGAAATAAATGTTACACAGCATCTTCTAAAAACAATCGGGAAAATGCTCCAACACATAAACCACCCCTGCTCTAATGGAACCGCCGTCGGGTGTAATTACAATTGGATAGAATTAAAACCAATTACGTAGGTACAGTTTATACTTAGAGGAATCAACTAATTACATTAAATATCCATGTAATCGTATTGTGCTGGGGAGAATCAATAGGAGACGTGCCAAGCTAAATACAGCTGAAGATGGACGAGTTTTAAGTTGCAGGGACGCGTTGTAAAAAGAAAACACATTATTGTGTTAGTTCTTAGTTCAAAAATAATAATTCGACCGCTGACGTGAGTTGAGCAAATTTCCAAAATTAAGATTATAGGCCTATGTTTTAGGGTTTCGACCAACAATTTGGGAAATAGGTCTATTCACGACGGTACTGAATAGCTGCAAAATGATTCGCACGCCATTCCGTATATTGGGAGTATCTTCTAGACACAAAGCATTGCGTGCTTCGCACGCCAACCCCACGGTAGAATCCACCACATGGCTTTGAACCGGGTACTTCTATGGTATTTTACGTTTGGATCGATTTTGGGGCAACCCAGCGAGCTATAAGGTCGCGTAAAAACACAAAATGTGCAGAATAACATTCTACATTTATATTTGTAGAAGAAACTCTAAAAACAATTCATTCTCTTAGGAAAAATCTCAAAAATAGTTACTTCCCGGCAAAAAACGTGCTTCCGGTTGTTGTTTTCTTTTGGCTAACAAACTCGTCCCAGCGACGTAGACAACCAACATGTGTACCAAATTTGAACCAAATCGGACTTAAAATGCGGCCATTAGAGTGCGAACACATATATATATGATTTTTAATGACACCCGAAACGTGTTCTGGGGACCATGATCGGTGCTCATTTGCTACTACCGACCTTGGGTCCTACCATAAGGGCCACTGCAATAGCTCATTTTTCCTATGGAAATTCGCTAATAAGTTTTACTCTACTTTAGTGACTCTAAGATAATACTTGTTGACAATTAATTGTTTTAAAAGTATCACTGCTGTTCAAAAACTTAAGGGTCGGCTCTAGCTGTCGGCCATGTTGGCTGACACTCCATAAGATCAATGTTAAATTAAAATCCAAATTTTTTCTTTATTTTTGATCGGATAGTTATGAACGATATGTCATTTTAAAGCTATGGCCAATAAGCATGCAAATGGCTTTTCCAAAACTAAGAAAAACATTTTTTTAAATATTTATTAACAATTTAAAACATTGATTTTTGATATTTTTTTATGTTGTCACTATTTATTATAGCGAAAAACTACCAAGCCATTCGCATGAAGAATTTCGTCCCAAGAGTTTTTATTTTTTTTAAACGCTATTTGAACAATTGTGGGTCTTAAATGGATTTATAATGAGCAATGTCCGCGTAACCTACCGCCGCTTTAGTGAGTCGCAGGTTGCTTTCTGTTTCACTAGAGCCTACCCTTAAACGGTTGGAGTAGATTCTTACATCGACAAATGACATACAGAACTAAGTAGATTGTAATCCTTAACACCTCTTTTTTATACTAAAGGCTGCATTTATTACAGATATTACTGCTGCTTATGCAGTTAATATTAATATTTTCTAGTATAAAAAGCTTTGTTTGTAAACCTTTCATTAACGATTAGTAAACGCAAAGATAGATTCAACTTAAATATCTCTCCATTCTATAAAAAAAAACCTATTATTTACGCACTCTGGCCATAATGCGCATGCGTCAGGATTGACTTCATCACTTCAATTGCTTCTGTCCGAGTATACAATACTCTGCAGTTGCATCGCCGCGAAGCTAGCGGGGAACTGAGATATCTAGTCTATACTAATATTATAAAGAGGTAAAATTTATTATTATAAGTAGGGGGGTATTCTCTGGAACTACCGAACCGATTGAAACAATAGTTTTACTAATCAAAAGCTGCACTATCCCTGAGTAACATAGGCTGGAATTCATTTTTATAAAAACTATTTTTTATTCGGAAAAATCTTACGTTAAGACGAGACTGTTAAACCAACACATATTTCTTAAATTTATTTACATTCATTACCACAGCAACCAATTGAATAAAATAGCAGATAAAACAGCTGTTTGCTCCAATAATTCCATTAACGGTCGGCTCTAGTAAAACAGAAAGCAACCTGCGACTCCCTATAGCGGCGGTAGGTTACGCGGACATTGCTCATCCTAAATCCATTTAAAACCCGCAATTGTTCAAATAGCGTTTTTTAAAAAATACCAAACTGTTGGGGACAAAATTCTTCATCCATCCGAATGTCTTGGTAATTTTTCGCTATAATTAATAGTTACAACGTAAAATAAACGGTACCAGGAACTGGCACATACTTTCTCACAAACATATTTAAATTATTAAACGTCACGGTGACTTGTAGGGTGGGGTAGGAGAGGTGATTTTGTATTAAAGTTGTTTTCCCATAAAAATCCATAATATAACGGAAAAACAAAATTTTCTCAAAAACGGCTCAAACGATTTTGATTAAAATTTTACATTTTATAGTACTTTAGGTCCCTAATAAACTATAAAATTTTAATCAAAATCGTTAGAGCCGTTTTTAAGAAAAGTTGATTTTTCCGTTATTTTAAGGGTTTTTATGGGAAAATTACCCTTAAAAATAAAAAATTCACAAAAATGGAAAAATGCCTGGAGATACCGTGGATTAGTACCTCCATACCAAATTTCATCAAAATCGGATGACTGGTTTAGGCTCTAGGTCTGATAACATCCACACAGACACACATACAGACACACACACAGACATCACTAGGAAAACCACTTTCTTAGGTTCAGGGGGACCCAAAACGGATATTTTCACCAAAAACTCAAACTCGAAAATTTTGACGAATACAATAAATACTTTCTCCATATAGGCCTACTATGGTATAGGGGGAGAAAGTAAAATATTTAAAATCACCCTATAGCGGCGGTAGGTTACACGGACATTGCTCAGCCTAAATCCATTTAAAACCCGCAATTGTACAAATAGCGTTTTTAAAAAAATACAAAACTCTTGGGAACGAAATTCTTCATGCGAATAGCTTGGTAGTTTTTCGCTATATTTAATAATTAAAACATAAAAAAATATTAAAAATCAATGTTTTAAATAAAATTGTTAATAAATATTAAACAAAATGTTTTTCTTAATTTTGAAAAAGCCTTTTGCATGCATATTGGCCATAGCTTTAAAACGACATATCGTTCATAACTATCAGATAAAAAATAAAGGAAAAATTTGGATTTTAATTTAACATTGGTGTTATGGAGTGTCAGCCAACATGGCCGACAGCTAGAGTCGACCCTTAACAGCTGATTTCAACTTTAAAGCTATTATTTGTATTTGTAACTTTTTGTTTAGGTTTTTATTAAAGTGTAGACCTGAGCCTTGCTGGTTCTTTTAAGTTTTATTATAACTGCTGTTGTAAAATATACGAAATAATTTGATTTGAACATTTAACATTATTTACCATCTTAGATTTGGGGTTATTATTAATCCTACACATTTATTATACAGAAAACATAACATGATTATGTGTATTGAAGGTTCCAACGGGGTAATAAATAAAATAATATACAAAGGGATACTTTAAACAGAGTTTCATTTTTAAAATTAACCATATTCATCCATTCAGGACTGCACAGTGAGGATTATTTAGTTCTTACAAACTTTTGACAGTATGCAAATGTAAAATTTTACATATACGATTGTTTATTCCGCAATAAAGCATTGTAAAAATAATAGGGAAAATCAAATTCCTAGAACGAAAAACGTATAACGAAATACAAGTTTGAATAGAAAACCACAAGTCTCAAAACATAAGATATGTCAAGCAAAGACATCAACTATTCAAAAAATTACGGGACTAAATGAACGTCCTGAATAGGTACAAACGCGATTACTAGCGAACGCTACTCCAATATTCTCTTTAGTGAGGTTATGGTCACGCTTGCTTTGATTTATCTAATTTACAGAATATAAATCTTTATTGAATTTGTGTTTTAGTAATTTTACTTTCTCACTATACTATAGAGTATAGTAGAGAAAGTATAGTGATCGCAAAAAAATCGATGTTGAGATTTTTTTGGAAATATCCGTTTTGGGACCCAATGAGTCCAAAAAAGTGGTTTTTACAAAATGTCTGTCTGTATGTCTGTATGTATACAAAGCTAGAGCGAAAACTTTTCAATCGATTTTGAACAAATTTGCACTAAACATGTCAATTAGGTCAAACATGCACGAAAAAGGGTTTTGTAAATTTTTAAAAACAACCCCATTTTTGGACAAAAAACCCCCAAAAATCAGTTATTATTTTATTTAAAAAAACGGCTCTAACGATTTTGATCAAATTTGGCTTATTTGTAGCCCTAATGTTCCCTACCATATGCAGAAAACCGTATCTTTCTAAAAGTACTTGTTCATCTAATAATAATAACAGATATTTGGGGGTTGTTTGGCCAAAAAGGCTATTGTTTTTAAAAAAATGTCAAAACCGTTTTTCTAGCATCTATACAGGCCTAATAGACGTGTTTTGTGCAATTTTTTTCGAAATCGATCGAATAATATTCTCTTTAGCCAATAATAATAATATTTATTAGTTAATCTCCTACTTTATTATCACCTCTCATACCCCACTACAATTATGAAGTCACTATGAATCTGTTTAATATTTTAAATATGTTTGCGAGAAAGTGCCAGTTCCTGGTACCGTTTATTTACTATAGTATAGAGAAAGTATAGTGATCGCAAAAAAAAATTGATGTTGAGATTTTTGTGGAAATATCCGTTTTGGGACCCCCTGAGTTCAAAAAAGTGGTTTTTACAGAATGTCCGTCTGTATGTATACAAAGCTAGAGCGAAAACTATTCTATCAATTTCAAACAAATGTGCAATAGACATGTCAATTAGGTCAAACATGCAAGAAAAAGGGTTTTGAAAAAATTCGAGAAACAACCCCCTTTTTGGCAAAAAAAAACCCCAAAAATTCAGTTATTTTTTTAAATAAAAAAAACGGATCTAACAATTTTGATAAAATTTGGCATATTTGTAGCCTTTAATGGACCTTACCATATGCAAAAAACCGCATCCTTCTAAAAATTCGCGTTAAATTAATAATAATAATAATAACTGATTTTTGGTGTTTTTGGCTATAAAAGGGGTTGTTTTTTAAAAATGTTCAAAACCTTTTTTCGTGCATCTATACAGGCCTAACTGACGTGTTTGGTGCAAATTTGTTTGAAATCGTTCAAATAGTTTTCTCTCTAGCTAATAATAATAATAATAGTATTTATTAGCTAATCTCCTACTTCAATAAATAAAATCTCTTATACAATTATGAAGTCAAAGTGAATCTGTTTAATAATCTAAATATTTTTGTGAGAAAGTATTTGCCAGTTCCTGGTACAGTTTATTTTTAAATTAAATTGTTCGAGTCTGATATTTATGGTTTCCACTAGCTTACGAAAAATTACATAAACCCGCGAATCGTAATGTATTATATTATTTACATTTGATGACAAAAATTCGCAGAAGATAAAATGACCAACCAAAGTTTTTAATAATTTTAAAAATAATTCGTTAACAGAAACTAAAATACTTAATTTGAAACTTATATATTTAAAATGATAAAGTACGAAACATTTAATACAATTACTGTACATTTATATTATGCGTAGGATTGAATGTTGTGTATTTTTGTATTACGAATGTGACTGTCTAAAAGTTTTTTTTCCTAATGATGTGAAACTTGTAAAGCTTATTAAATACTTTCAGAAGTTCCATCCCATGGCGACGTCCAATCTAAAACCTCAAGTTAAAATGTTTTAATCTTTCTTTAAACTCTGAACATAGGTCAAGTCCACCATTTGTTATTTATTCATTTTTTGAATGTTGAATATTTGAAATGTTTTCTAACGCTTATAGTGAAAAGTGTTTCAGAGTTATACTAATAAAGACTCGAGTACAGAGTACGATTCAGGTGAGTTCACCTCCGGTAACTACATTCGAACCTGTGCAACAGTGTTGGAAGTAACTGTAGCCAGTAAATATAACGATATTCAAAACAGCACAATAATCACTTTCTTTCTGTAATACCTCTGAGGAGCCATATATAGGCTATTTCTTTAGTTTAATTTTCACTAACGGCTGATTTCATAATTTGAAATACAATATAACTCTAATTATTATTTTGGGCTTTTGTTTATGTGCAGGCCTAACTAGTGCTATTTATTTTTAATTTGAATTCTTACTCTTTTTTTATCGTAAAATTTACAATTTCTTTTATAAATGTTACCATTTATCTTTGAGATTTAATAACCCTACAGTATTATTTAAACAAAATTAATATAATAACTGGCGTATGATAGGCTACACCGGAATCATAGTAAGAATATATAGTTCGAAGCTGAACCGCTGACGTGAGTTGAGCAAATTTCCAAAATTAAGTTTATAGGCCTACGTTTTAGGGTTTCAACCAACAATTTGGGAAATAGGTAATAGCTGCAAAATGCTCGTACGCCTTTCTGGATATTGGGAGTACCTTTAATACACAAAGCATCGCATGCTTCGTACGCCATTCCGCATATTGGGATTTTCTTCCATACACAAAGCATTGCGTGCTTCGCACGCCAACCCAAGTATTGAGAGTATATTTAATACCCAGTGAATTGCGTGCTTCGCACGCCAATACCACGGTAAAATTCACCACATGGCTTTGAACCGGGTACTTTTATGGTATTTTACGTTTTGATCGATTTTGGGCGAACAAAGCGAGCTATAAGGTCGAGTAAAAAACCAAAATGTGCCGAATAACGTCCTACATTTATATTTGTAGAAAAAACTCAAAAACAAATTCATTTTCGTAGGAAAAATCTAAAAAAATGTTACTTTCGCACAAAAACGTGCTTCCGGTTGTTGGATTTTTTGGCTAACAAACTCGTCCGAGCGACGTAGACAACCAACATGTGTACCAAATTTGGTTCAAATCAGACTTAAAATGTGACCGCTAGAGTGCGAACACATATTTACATATATTTATATGATTTTTAATGACACCCCAAAACGTGTTCTGGGGACCATGATCGATGCTCATTTGCTACTCATAACCTTGGTTCTTACCATAAGGGCCACTGCAATAGCTCAATTTCCTTATGGAAATTCGCTAATAATATGTATTAGCATAATTATATTGGAGTGATATTATTAGTGTAACGAGTTACAATAACACAAGCTTATTATTGTTCGATTATTGTTATCTTAATATGATTGTTAAACTTATTATTTGGCAACTTGATACTTATGTGTATTATATTCTCACAGGAAAAAATTCATTTCATTGAATTTATAGCCTAAAATACGCCCAGTACGATAAAACATAAGTATTACACATTTATTTATCTTTAGATATTTATTTAGTACATAACTTATAAACCACAGCAAAGGATCAAGAAACATGTATTTATTTTAATAATGTATGCAATGCGCGTGCGTATAACCGATGTTATTGTCAGGTTAATTAAGGACAGTTTAATGTGGTTACATTAACAGAAGTACACCTGTGGTTACAGGAATACATAATACTCAGCCAGAGTTACACAGCTGCAAGCATTAGGAATAATCCTCTTGGATTAATCATACTTTTACATTAGAAACTATTATAAAATAAATATACCATCAGAAGCTATAAAATGTTTTCTTTGATACAATTTTGACCAAATATTTGACGAATAACTTTGACAGTGTATTATGCCCCAAAGCGATATCTTCCCTTAATTCTTCATCAAAATTAATTATTAATTTTAAAGATTATGTTCCCCGCTATTGACGAAAAAGACAAACAACTTAAAACTCGTTTTCGTTACAAAAATTGATTAAACAAACTTTTATATTATACTTCATATGGTTCCTAAGGAAAGGCGCCATCTATTAACAATCTGTTTAACTACCATGACAGCTGTTAGGTTGATTGTTTACATTTAAATAAGTCAGCTAGTTATTTAATATCATTAAATCCTAGGGGATACCTCTGCGCGCTCCGCACGCCAACCCCAATGGAACCTTCTAACAACATATGTTATGTTTTATTTAAATAAAAGCTGTAGGATTAATAATAACCTCAAAACTAAGAAGGTAAATAATGTTAAATGTTCAAATTCAATTATTTCTTATATTTTATAACAGCAGTTGTAATAATGGTTAAAAGAACCAGCAAGGCTCAGGTCTACACTTTAAAACCCTAACCTAAAGCTAGAAATACAAAAATAATTGCTTCAAATTTTGAAATCAGCTGTTAATGGAAATATTGGAGCAAAGTACTATATTATCTGTTATTTTATTCAATTCGTTGCTATGGTAATAAATGTAAATACATGTGTTGGTTTGTCATTCTACGCCTAACCTAAGAATTTTTCCGACTAAATTTACACATATTGAAATAAAAAAAGGTTTTTATCGAAATGAATTAAAGCCTATGTTACTCAGGGATAATGTAGCTTTTTATTAGTAAAACTATTTTTTCAATCGGTTCAGTAGTGCCAGAGATTACCCCCTACGTACAAACAAACAAACAAACTTTAGTTCTTTATATTATTAGTATAGATTAAATATTCTAATACTAATATATTATCGAACAAAATATTTGTTGACGTATATAAAAAGGAATAGAGTTTAAGTGCTCATATTTCCACACTCTATAAAAATAACGTTAAGGAACGATGGTCATGTCTAGAAATATTATTGTGCACATTCAACGCCAAACTTTAAATAATTTATAATACAACTGCTTCTGGCGACAGGTATTTTATACTCCTTCCCCATATGTCTAGTTCAAGGACAAAGGAAATAACAAACCCCTCAGGATCAATATCTTGTTTTACCCTACAAGTATATGAATACAATAATCTGCAGCGACACGAGACTTTGACCTTTGCTTCTCACGTGGGTTGGTGGAAATTGAATAATATTACTAACAAAAGGTTCTTTCTCTTCTCTTGACATTTCTTTAGAGGCTTTGGACAGAAAATATATAATACCCTCAGGATCACATCCTTAAGATTCATATTATTAGCGAATTTCCATATAAAAAATGAGCTATTGCAGTGGCCCTTATTTTAAGACACAAGGTCGGGAGTAGCAAATGAGCACCGATCATGATCCCCAGAACACGTTTTGGAATGTCATTAAAAATCATTTGTATATGTATATATGTGTTCGCACTCTAGCGGCCGCATATTAAGTTTCATTTGGTTCAAATTTGGTACACATGTTGGTTGTCTACGTCGCTCGGACAAGTTCGTTAGCCAAAAAAAATGCGACAATCGGAAGAACGTTTTTTGACTGCAACTAACTATTTTTTTAGACCTACGAGAATTAATTGTTTCGTAAAATACCATAGAAGTTCAAAGCCATGTGGTGGATTCTACCGTGGGGTTGACGTGCGAAGCACGCAATGCTTTGTGTGTTGCAGATACTCCAAATACGAATGTTGTCGTGCGAAGCACGCAATGCTATGTGTATTGAAGATACTCCCAATATGCTCAACTCATGTCAGCGGTTCAGCTGCGTGGTCGAATTATTATAAATTTCGGAGAAAATAAGGTGATAACTATTCATATTATATACAGAGAGTTTGATATTAGTGTGCCAGCTGTTCCTCTTGAAATCTATAAGAGCTATTAAAACAAGTTAAATAGTACCCCCCCCCCCCCCCCTGGACTTTCAGTTGTGTTTGATTCGATGACTTTTAATTTCTTACCTCACCCACCATTTTCCCAATATGGCGAATATGAAATACAAAATCATAATAAAATATAGGGTGTTCCATAAGAAATGCGAAAGTTGGCAGCCCTATTGGGAAAATGGTGGTTAAGTTAGAAATTTAAAGTCACCGAATTAAACAGAACTAAAAGTCCAGGGGAGTTACTATTTAATTTGTTTTAATAGCTCTTATAGATTTCAAGAGGAACAGCACATTTATAACAATCATCCTGTATATAGTTTCTCATAATTTCTTATAAGTGTGTAACTGTAACCGTCACTGATGATGATGACTTGGTCATCGAAACGCGTTTGTCTATTAATCATTTTTTGTGAGAAACTTTGTTGATTTTATTATTTATGTAGCGTTTTTTCTCCAATAAGTCCAGTTCAAGTGTAAGTTTAATTTCATGTTTATTTGTTTTACAATACGCTGGTGTTGATGTCTTCAAAATTTTTGAAACATCTGTTTCGGTTGTTTCGTTTGCCAACATCAGGACATGTGAATCCAACACAGTCGCATTATTCTAAAGTACCAGGAGACCGAGCTAAAGCTCGATTATAAGCAGGGCTATGATTTCAATAATAAATATTGGATCATTGAGTTTTGAGGTTAGGCCTATAACATAAAAAACTAAATAAAGGGTATATACAACATTAGGCTTACCTGTAATCAAAATACAGTTTAAGGGATTAACCACAATCTCAACGCTATGCCTCAGAAATAAGTCAGGCCTAAATTAAAGTATTATTTCAATATCGATTTATTCCTAGGGCCTAGTTCGCTCACGTCAATAACTACTATTATTGCAAATTTCCGTGAACATCATTTCGGTTAGGCCTATAACATTAAGCAACTAAATAAAGGGTATGTTTATTATGTATTCGTTGCCATAGTAACTATAAATTTTATTAGGCTTACCTCTAATAAAATATATACAGTTTAAAAGAAAGCAGATGATTATTGTAATGGCATTGATAACATTTGCATCAGCTGTGCTTTGTATTGTTTAAAATGGACAAATTTCACTTTTTAATTTAATAAAAAGACGTAGAAAACGAATTTTCCCAGACTGGTGACCATTTCCAATCGATTTCTCGTACCCAAAAGCCTAATATAAAATCAAAAAATCAAAAATCCTTAGACGGAGATTCCAGATCCATTTAGCAGACAAACAATTATCTCTCGCTTTAGAAGATAAGATTCCACAGAGTAAATGTTCGGTAGACGCACATTTCAAACAAACTGTGGATGGTTGTATGAAAAGTAGAAGCGATATTATGGCTCTTACAACATTCAACCAAAGCAGACTGATATAGTCGTGTATTGAAACCTCTTGTAAAGCTACTTTTACTGCTTGAGGTAGAACTGATCATGTTTTGACACATTCTTCCATCGATTCAACAGATTGTTCTTTGTCTGGCTAAAATGAGCACATTCTCCTTAAATGTGCACATTCTGTTGTTGCCGGGGATATCCTACAGTAAGGAAAGAAGTTAACGGGGTGGAAGATATTTTCTGCCCTTGATGCTGTTATTGGGTTATCTGCTGACAACTTGGCCGGACGTCATCTCAAAGAAATAAGTATTAAGAGCGCTAATTAAACAGTAAAAGCGATATTTAAAAACTATGCGGATAAATTGTTGTACATCTATATATAAAAGCCAAATACCACTCACTCAATCACTGACTCATCACGAAATCTCAAAAACTACTTAACGGATTGGAACGAAATTTGGTATGTAGCTTCCTCTAGGGTGCTCGCTAAGAAAGGGTTTTTAAAAAAATCTAAATTTTAGGGCGGGTTTGGAGGTCAAAGTTACTAAAAATCAACATAAAAATACATAGTATAATATATTTATTGATATCTTTTTTTGGTTAATATACATTTAACTTTTATTTCATTATCGATAAATTCAAATCCGGATCGGGGCATCTATCTATATATTTTGCTGCCCCGATCTATATATTTATCATCATATCTAATGAACGATTTGTCTAAACATGGTGAAATTTCAAACAATATATACTATTTATGAGATAGATATTCCAATTAAATAAAATATTGTACGGTTATAAGTCTTACGAAACTTTTTTTGAAGGGTTTAAAATATTGGTAAATTGGATTTTTTATTTTGTTGCCTACAGAATGATCACGATTTCATAAAATGTATACAGCCTTGAAACAAGAAACCTGGCACAAATAACTGTACCTTGCCCCCCCAGCCTCTCCCTCACTTTCACTTTCCTACTCACTGACCACAAGGCACTGGTGCATCAGTTGGGCTTATCATTTTAATGTTCTCATTCTTCTAAACCCTTCTATTCCTGATACTCTCGTTCCCTCTTATATTGCGGAGGATAATATTGGGGAAATTGGGCAGCTTGCAGACAATGATCTCCAAAATTCTCAGCCTCCGTCGACTTCTGTCATCTGATAAGTTACTGTTCAGTCAGATCATTGTTTCGTTGTTCAAACCACCCAGAAATGTTTTTCTAATACTTATCGTGCTAAATCACATAGAGAGTCTGTCTAAAGATACAGTGCAAAAAATCCCGCCGCAAATCGCGAGGCTGTCAAAAGATACAATAAAAAAATCCTGCCGTGCAACATGAGGCTTCCAAAAAGTACAGTCAACAAAATTCCCAGGTCAAAATGGCTGCCGTTCAAATATACAGTTCTAAAATATGTCACATGAAGGTGCTTCCATGGTCTGAAAAATCAACTACAACTGCAACACCGATTATCAGAAAGACAAAACAGTTGAACAAAGTCCTATGACGACATGTAAATGGTGTACATCTATGAAGTGGTATAAATGGCATGGTTTAGAACCTACGATTCATATCCTTATGACACACAAAATTACCATCATTTGTCGCATTTATTTTACCAAAATAATTGCCGGGTCAGCTAGTAAAATATATAAGTAGGCCTATAAGTCCGTGAAATGTAATAACCATCTTGCAGCGAGAATAGCAATTCACCAAACCCAAATAAGCTATGACAGTATAGGCTACTATATGACAATTTATAACTTTACACGTCATTAGAAGGCAAAATGTCAACATGTGTATATATATTTCACTTTACTATGACGTTTTATTACACTTAATGACTTCCTGGAAGATTGGAAATATTTGTTGAATATGTTTAACATAATCACAGCCAGGTACGAATACCAAATATTTATACAAAATGCACTGTAAATAAGATCGTATTGAAGTTTGAACAAAATTTAATAAGCATTCCCTCACATGTGACATGATGGTAAATCGAATCTGCAAATATTTACACGGAAAAATAATGCATGCAATACTTGTAGACATGCGATATAAATAAATGCACGAACACCAAGTTGTAGTTATTTTAAGTTATAACCTGCACTAAGCAAATGTATTCCCGGAATTAACAATGGAATTCTTTAAAACAGAAATCGATATTTTCAGATCGATAATGCTAAGGCCGCATATATCACTGGTAGCCAAGCTGAAATTATAGAGCGATGCAGTCGGAAATAACAAATCTGAGCGCAAGTGTGGGTACAAATTGTACTAAGCAGGAATGCAAAACTTGAAATTTGGGAATGTTTTTACTTTCTCCACCCTATATGTAGTATATGGAGAAAGTATTGTTTTCATCCAAATTTTCGAATTTGAATTTTTAGTGGAATTATCAGTTTTAGTGCTCCTTGAGACCAAAAAGTGTTTTTTTTTTTGTGATGTCTGTCCGTGTGTCCGTGTGTCTGTGTGTCTGTAAGGGTGTGTACAGAGCTGCAGACTATACCAACAGTCCGATTTTGATGAAATTTAATATGTAGGTGTAGTTCTGGAATATCTCCAAGCTTATTTTTCATTTTTTTAAATTTTTTATTTTTAAGGCGTTTTACCCCCCAAAAATGACCAAAAACGAGAAAAATAAAAATGTCTCAAAAACGGCTCTAACGATTTTGATAAAATTTGGCTTATTTGTAGCCCTTAATGTACCCTACCATATGCAAAAACCCGCATCTTTCTAAAAGTTCTCGTTTAGGTAATAATAATAATAATAATAACTGATTTTTGGGGGTTTTTGCCAAAAAGGGGGTCGTTTTTCAACATTTTTCAAAAACTTTTTCGTGCATCTATACAGACCTAATTGACATGTTTGGTGCATATTTGTTCGAAATAGATCGAATAGTTTAAATAATAATAATATAATATGGATGTATGTTACATGCATGTAATATTTTCCATGGTAACATTTTCCTACTTTCGCAGTTCTAAATAACCACCTCCTATGCTACACTTGGGAAGGTATAAAGTTTCAATTTTGAGAAAGTATGTGCCAGTTATCTGGTACCGTTTATTTTAATTTAGACGATTTTAAGTTTAATAATATTAACCCCCGTATGGATCAACAAAATAAACGAATGACGACTAATTTATGGAAAATGTAACCATTTATTTGTAAAAAAGTTTAAATATAAAAATGAATTTCAACAATAGTATATTTCAACACTAGTGGGAAAAGTGTGATCTTTCCTGGTGCGAGTCGTAGACGAGAATTTAACAAGAATTTTAATAAGTCTTGACTTATTTCAGTAACTTTCTTCTTAAAAGAATCTGGTAATTCTTCCATGTGTCCTATGAAGTCTTGATAACGCATACTAAAAAGCTGGCATTTATGGTATACAAATTTAACAATGACAAAAGCTCAGAAGATGACTACGATTTAAGAGCAGAATAATTGTGCACTAAGAATTGAGTATTTCAATTAAAATTATTCTAATCGGCAAATTGTAAGTTTTGTTTATGGTCCAATTGTATGGTCTGTATTTTAAAATTTTAAAAAAACTGCCCTAAAACGTAATGAGTATATACTATTAATATTGGAGAAAATTTGAAACAAATGAAACACCAAATAAACGGTACCAGGAACTGGCACATACTTTCTCACAAACATATTTAAATTATTAAACAGATTCACGGTGACTTGTAGGAGAGGTGATTTTATATTAAAGTTGTTTTCCCATAAAAATCCATAAAATAACAGAAAAACCAACTTTTCTCAAAAACGGCTCAAACGATTTTGATTAAAATTTTACACTTTATAGTAATTTAGGTCCCTAATAAACTATAAAATTTTTATCAAAATCGTTGGAGCCGTTTTTGAGAAAAGTTGATTTTTCCGTTATTTTAAGGGTTTTTATGGGAAAATTACCCTTAAAAATAAAAAATTCACAAAAATGAAAAAAATTCCTGGAGATACCCTGGATTAGTACCTCTATACCAAATTTCATCAAAATCGGACGACTGGTTTAGGCTCTAGGTCTGATAACATCCACACAGACACACAGACACACACACAGACATCACTCCGAAAACCACTTTTTAGGTTCAGGGGGCCCAAAACGGATATTTCCACCAAAAACTCAAACTCGAAAATTTTGACCAATACAATACTTTCTCCATATTCTATGGTATAAGGGGAGAAAGTAAAAAGTTACAAACCTGTTTTTAGTTCATATACAAATATTGTAGAAACAAATAAAAAGCTCAACCTACTTTTGCGACTGTAGGGATGCAATAGAACATTAAAATTTATTGACAATGCATTGCCACAACCTAATACAACAATTAAAATAAAACAAATACAACCTATTAATTTAAAGAAAATTCATTAAGAAATGCCAGTGTATACTGATTAAGAACTAAGTAATTACTTGACTAAGGCATTAATTAAGTCACTAATTGTCTTGTAAGAGAAGCACAGAACACAAGTAAACATTCAGATTCGTCAAACATTCTTACAAGAGCAATAACTTAAATTGTCTCAAAACGTTGCTAATTGGTTTGGTGAAATTATGTATCGTATAGCATGCATTTAGATGATTTACTAATGCTACAGTGGTTTGGGTTTTATTCAATTTTAATGAAACCCATTCAAGATGATTATCTATAATTTATTGTAAATATATTTTATTAAGGCATTTATTATTAGCAAATTTCCGTAGGAAAAATGAGATATTGCAGTGGCCCTTATGGGAGTAGCAAATGACCACCGATCATGGTCCCCAAAACACGTTTTGAGGTGTCATTAAAATCCTATATATATGTGTGTGTTCGCACTCTAGCGGCTGCATTTTAAGTCCGATTTGGTTCAAATTTGGTACACATGTTGGGTGTCTACGTCACTCGGACGAGTTCGTTAGCCAAAAAATCCAACAATTGGAAGCACCTGACCGGAAGTAACTATTTTTCCTACGAGAATGAATTTGTTTTTGAGCTTCTTCTACAAATATAAATGTAGGATGTTATTCTACACATTTTGTTTTTTTACACGATCTTTGGAGAAACCCTTAGCTCGCTTGGTTCCTCCAAAATTGATCAAAACGTAAAATCACATAGAAGTACCCGGTTCAAAGCCATGCTATGGATTCTATCGTGGGGATGGCGCGCGAAGCACGCAATGTTTTGTGTATTGAAGATACTCCCAACACGGGGGTTGGCATGCGAAGCACGCAATGTTTTGTGTATTGAAGATACTCCGATTATGCGGAATGGCGTGCGAACCATTTTGCAGCTATTCAGCACCGTCGTGAATAGACCTATTTCCCAAATTGTTGGTTGAAACCCTAAAACAAACATAGGCCTATAAACTTAATTTTTGAAATTTGCACAACTCACGTCAGCGGTTCAGCTGCGTGGTCGAATTATTATAATGTTGCCGTTGAAATTCTTTTTCGAAATGAACTGTGAGTCAAGCAAATTTTGAAAGTAAAAAATCGCCAAAGAGATTTAAATTATTACACCTTGAATACCTTCTTTGGTATACAGAGTGTTCCGGAACTATCTAGAATCTCTTTGCAGAATCATTCCTTAAGTAAATATATGATAAAAAGTTTCAACAACATAGGCCCAAAACGCTTTGTTTTCCATCTATCCGCAAGAAATCTTAACGTCTTTGGAAGTAGATAAGACATAGAGTTCAAATTTGGTGTACATATTTTGTATGTGAACTTTTACCAGAATACATCAAATAGGAATAGCGTCTTATACACGTCCTCCGTATAAAAAATATAAATACATTATTCTTTTTTTAACCGTAGTGAATAGCTACATACCAAATATGTACTCAATATATTATATATTTACAAAGATATAGGTTTTTTTGTGAAAAACGATATGGCGGATAAAATGGAAACCAACGCGTTTTCGGCCCTATGTTTATTAGACCTTTTTATCTTATATTTATCTACAGAGCAACTCTACAAAGCTGTTCCTGGTAGTTCCGGAACACACTGTATACAATTTTAAATCATGCCAAAAAAAGCAGTGCAAGCATTATAGATCGAGCTACTAAATATGAATTTATATTAATCTACTTCTGTATGCACATAATATATGGACAAAATTGATTTAATATATTTTTAAAGCTATGTCACGCACTTTCTTTTACTTTCTTATTATAGAGAAAGTATAGTGATCGCAAAAAAAATCGATGTTGAGATGTTTGTGAAAATATCCGTTTTGGGACCCATGAGTCAAAAAAAGTGGTTTTTACAAAATTTCTGTATGTATACAAAGCTAGAGAGAAAACTATTCGATCGATTTCGAAAAATGTATTGCCCTAAGTCTTATGGTTCTTGAGAAAATGTGCATATAGTTAACATGGAGTAACATAGGCGTGGCAAGTCCCCTTAAACATTTAAAGTTAAATAGACTTTCAACTAAACTAAAGATCAGAAATTAACTTTAATTAACACTTTCGAATCAATAACATAAAATATAAACAACAATATTATAACATAAACAATGTTTACAAATATAGCAGGGTGTAAGGGCAATGTTTTTATTTTCATTTTACAGAAAAGATAAATTATCTCAGGATGTTTCAAACCTCGTTTCCCAGACACCGAATACGAGGGCCGACTCTTCTTTTTCCTCTCAAATAAATCACTCAGAAACGATACAAAAAGGTTTCCCGTTTACGAGTCATTTCCCCAAAGCAAAGAAAAATGTTCGCGATGAATTTATAGCATTGACCAATACAGAGGGCGAATACTGTTGCAAAACACTCAACTCTACTGACGTTACAGACAGCTTAGTTTTATGTACAGTACGCAATCAATTAAACAGCATTTAAATTGTGATAGTTTTAAATGTTTTATTTTTAAACAAATATACAAAGCAAAAGGAAGCTGAAAACTTTAGTTGTTAACACACACATGTTCTATATGTCCTGCATTAAGTTTTAGGCAACTCTAGTAGAGTTGTTGAAGTGCTTCCGACATGTTGGTGAAAAGGGCTTCTAGCATTTCATTTTTATTTTAGCCGTTGATAAAATTTTCATTTGTTTATTGCTTATAATAAAAATAATATTATAAAATAAAAATAATTTTCAATAATAATGTAAAACAATTACAACAAATAGTTGTTTCCTAATCAGTGAAATTACCATTTATTAAATACTCAGAAAATTACATAAATTGATTTTTATACTTTCAAACTGTTAGTGCTAAATTAAACAAATTTCTACGATTAAGTCACAACAATTTAAAAATATAACAAAACAAATACATTAAATATTTACTATTAAGAAACACAAATAAACAATCTAAACACACAATACTAAAATCAGAACTACAACAACATAACATCCTTTTCATCATCGATCGTACAAAGTAGAAGAATTCATAATTTTAGATACAATTTGGAGCCTGCTAAGGAGATCATGTTCGAGAAGATGTAAGGTGAACAAACTCACCCATTGAATATAAGGACCCAGTCAATAAGTCTAAACCTGTTTTTTTATATATATACAGGGTGTCCCATAAGAAAACTCCGTGTAATGGTTCAATGTGTCCAAATAATATATATAAACACAGACCCAAAATCGTTCCGTTTTCTAGATATCCGCCATTTTGTTTTATGTGCAAAATAATTCTTATCTCAAGAATGGTTTGACTGATTGAGTTGAAACTTTGGAAAAGTTTAACCTAACAATGATAAATCTCAAGAAAAATAAGCGATTAAATCCAATCATGAGTTTCAAAATAGCGGCTGTTGAAAATTCCATTCCTAAATTACTCAAAAACCGTACATTTTAACAAAAGAATATCAAGATACCTTTTTTATAGCCCTTTTGATTCCCTGCTTATGGTGTAACTGTAAAAACCATCGGATGAAGGATAGGTTGAAGATAAAGACAGCAAATGTACCTACAATATTGCTGTGTTTACTGTGTTAGTATAGGATGGCGGTTCGAACAAACTAATTATTACACATAACTTAGCGTTTTCGGGTCAGTGTTTATATGAACTTTTTTTCTTATTTTAACCCATAGAACCATTCCCCGAAGTTTGGCACTTTACTTACGGGACACCCTGTATATATACATAATTTTGTTCATTTTTAACATAAGCTTGCATTGCGTGCTTGAACTGCATGCTTTTAACGTATCTAGTTATTTCTTCTCGAAGATATTTTTCTTTATCATTCCCACACATACGTGGCAGGTGTTTAAAGGTCAGGGGAGTGGGATGGTTATGGAAAGCGTTTTCTTCGAAAAATCTAGTGGTTGCCAAACTATCTTTAAAGAAAATCAGTGGCTACAGTAAGTACATCACCAATTGAAAAAGAAAGCTAAACTGTAGGACGTGAAAACCTCTCCTTACCTCTACCAAAAGATTTTCTCTACAACATATCAGTTTACAATAACATCATTCTCGTCATCATCTTTCCTTAATCTCTCCGTCCTACCTCCGGAATACAATTTAGTCGTTACAATAATATATGTATTTAATTCAAAAGGCTTTGCTACTTACTTCATATTTTCTCTTTATTGTTTTGATATTTTCATGTATAAATTAGAAATTCAAACTCAAAATAACCTAATGCAAGAAAAGTATTTTTCAGTGCAATGCCAACGAAAGTGTTTAACTGTGAATAATAATCACAGTTTTTTTGTATATACACGAGATTCTAACTTTGTTTAAATGTATTTCTGAGAATAAATGGATCGTTGGTATTGTAGTAGCGAAACAATTCACGCAATATCTTAAGAAATATCGATTTCATATCAATTCGTAAGTGTCCAATTAATTTATTTTGTGGAAACCTGAATAACATGCGTAAGAATAAATTATTTTTCAAAAAAACCTGACTGAAAACATCATAGAATCCGTCAGTTACTACGTACCATTGTTTACCTTGTCACTCGCTAAATTAATAATGCACAACATCAATAATCTAACGGTTTTACATTTCAGTCAAACAATTTTGTCCCACCGACCGGTACAGATCGTGGCATTTCCATTATTGACCGCCTTATTACCTGGACAGAATGTCAATGGACTAACCGAGTCTAAATATACCCTTCATAGACGTGTCGAAGAAAATTAGTTTTACAACAATGAAAATAGACTGAGCGGTGAAATACCGCTTAAAATTATAAATTCAACTGTGTTTTGGCAGGTTCCCCGACATTACTGAACCTAGTTGTTGTAAATATATTTGCCTACAGCTACTTAATAAAGTGCGTTTTTGCACACTCATAGCAGTGCGCCAACTAAACGACATGTGTTCAGCTTCAAGTAATACCTCTTTGTTTTACTTTAGACTACATCAGCTGTTTACTTTGCAGCCTGGGCGGTAGTGCGCAAACCTCTGTCCCTACACGTTTTAGTAAAACAGGTATTTTTTTAAAACTGAAACACTAATTTAAAATGTAGCTGTAGGAAAAACGTTGTGTGTCTTACGGGTGCAAAGTTTACTTAGACACCCTCAATAAACTTTAAGGGTCTGCTGTAGTGGCGGCCTTTTTGGATTTATATCCCATAAGAGCAATGTTAAATTTCAAACCATTTATTTCGTTTATTTTTATCATAAAATTGTTTGCAAGGTCTCATTTTATGCACAGTCTCAACACGCATCCGTTTTGCGTTTTACATTGTTTTAAATATTGTTCATTTGTCACGTAATTGACATTTTTGAAGTACCAAGTTTGAACTTTTTCTTTACACAATTATAAATGTATAGTTAAAAGTGAAACGCAAGCCGGATAGACAATTTTATAAAGAATATTCAGTTGTTGTTTTTTTTTGTTCAGCACTCAATTACAAAAGATAGATTTATAAAATGGTTTGAATGAGGCAATGTCAAAGCGCTCAGCTGCAGGAAACTGCACTGTTTAGAAACAGCTATAGAGAGAAGCGTTTACGTTTCCGGTTGCTTTCTCGTTTACTGGAGTGACAAACTCAACTTTGCACCTTAGATACAATTAGACTTTTCCGATTATATGCTAGTTATTTTTTTTAAACAAATGTATTTTCGTATTTCAATTTATTTATCAAAGAAACCAGTATCCTACTAACATTTAATCATCTGACTGTGTCCATCAGTGTACAAAATATAAACATCCATGGAGACCTTTATAAAATTGTTCAATTATTAATGTTAACTTAAAAGCTAAGCTAAATAAATACAAAATTCCTAATTTGAAAATACTACTTAAAAAACTATTAATTTAAAAAGATTTAAGTAGGTATTGAAATTATTTCCTAGCAAAAGAATTCGAAACATCTTGTAATTAAATTGACAATTTATTATAGGACAATAATTGTACATATTCAAACACCATTGGAAATTCGGAAATGAGGTACACTTGACGGGGATGAAAGGAAGATATGCGGCAGCTGTATATCCAGATTTGATGGTCCTTAGAAATTGACCGAGAGAAATGTGGGTTGCATTTTCCTCTAAGGAATGCAAAACCCAACAGCAAAAAAATTGAGGTTAGTTACAAAATATATTCACAAACGAAATTTGCGAAAGCGAATTTTGGTGGTACCGACCTGGTTGTTTTGTGGTGGAAACCCCCGTAACTTTCTATTCCTTGAAAACTCAATCGTTCACTCAAAGGGAACGTTTCACACAAATACAGTGCACGATTTACTGGGTGTCCTTTAGTCACGGACTTTACGGAATCTCATGAACTGGACGTGTGTACCGAGGTATGCTAAGTTTTACAGATCTTAGACGGTGACTAACATTCATTATCACCTCTTAGCCTCTACAAAAATTAGACCGGGCAAATTGGTACGATTTTGACCTGAATAAATACATTTTTGCATCTCCGATTTCGATGCAGTTTTCTGCAAAGTGTTCAGACAAATAGCAGGAAAAAAGTCTACATATGATCAGTTTCCGAAAAAAATCGGAAATCCGTCGCGGGTGCATAAAGTGCATCTAAAAGTGTATATATATTTTTTTTGAAACCTCAGGACGAAAAGCCGCAAAAATGGTTCCCGGGCTTTTTTGGGGCGCAGATATTTTGTAAACGAAATGATTTTTAACGAACCCCTATATTTTATTAGTTTCCATAAATAATATTTGTATCAAGTTTAAGACATTTCTTTTCAATCTATTTTCAAAATTGTTCGATATCGTCCATACTTAACATTGAGACTAATTAATTCGCTTTAATTTTTCTTATATTAGAAACGCCGATACAAAATTTATTTTATACATTATTATAATGTATTATTATTTATTTAAATAAATTATATTCATATAATTTTTATATACAGGGTGACTCAGGAAGAAACGGAAACATTTTCAGGACATGTTCTACTAGTGAAAATAAAGAAAAATGTTCCTATAAACATAGGCTCGGAAATGCTTCGTTTTCCAGATTTCAGCCGTGTTGTTTTTTGTACAAAATAACTCGTATCTAGAGATCTGCTTAACCTATTGAGTTCAAACTTGGCACAAAGTTTAACCTACCAATGATCTATCTCAAGAAAAATAAGCGATTATATTCAATCATGCGTTTATGAATGGCGGCTATTTGAAAATTTCAAACCTAAATTACTCAAAAACCGTACATTTTAACAAAAATTGTCAAGAAACTTTTTTTGTAACCCTTTTAACTCCCAATTGCATAGTGTAACTGTCAAAACAATCTAGTGAAGGATAATAGCTAAGTTAAAGATAACAGCATACGTAACCACAATATTGTTGTGTTTACTGTGTTGGTATAGGATGCCGGATTGATCAAACCAAGTATTACAACATAACTTAACCATTAATTATCCTTCATCCTAATGTTTTGACTGCAAGACCAGCCGATAGAGAATTAAAAGGGCAATAAAAAAGGTGTCTTGACATTCTTTGTTAAAATGTACGGTTTTTGAGTAATTCATATTTGCAATTTTCACACAGCCGCCATTTTGAATCGCATTATTGGATATGATCTTGTATTTTCCTTACGATAGATCATTGATAGATTAAACTTCATGCTATGTTTGAACTCAATCAGTCAAATATTTCTCTAGATATGAATTATTTTGTACAAAAAACAAAATGGCGGATATCTGGAAAACGAAGCATTTCCGAACCTATTTTTATGGGAACGTTTTTTTTATTTTGAATAGTAGAACACGTTATAAAAGTTTTCCCATTTCTTCCTGAACCATCCTGTGTATTAACTTACATAATATTAATGTTTATTACTCCTGCAAATACAAAATTGTATATAAATATGAGTCATAACTGCTTTTGTGTAGAAATATGAATTTTTAACATGGAATGTGTACTTA
>JAGFPH010011368.1:0-18903 GCA_018207615.1 Philaenus spumarius
GGGGGGGGGGGGGTGACATGCTTATGAACATGGTTCTGAATTTAAATTAACATCAAGGCGTTAACTTTTAAAGTCAAAAATATGGTAATAACGCTTTTAAAAATTAGTTTTTGTGAGAAAAATACGTTTTTTTTAACTGGGAAATGTTTCACAAACATTTGAATGATGAAGTGTTTTGTAGATCTGAATTAAACTTTAGTAAAAAAGAAACAAAAATCCGAAAATTTAAAGAGGATAATATACTAATTTACTTATTTTAAAAGTACATACAACAAACTGGGTACTTCAGTGAAAATTATATAGCCTATTTCAAAATTTGCCTATAATGATATTTATATGTGTTATGATATTTAAACACATTTTAAGTGTTACATAATTTCAAAGGTTTAAAAAAGTTAAATATAAAAACTAATTTATTTTATTGATCACATTTGAAATAGGCGATCCTAAATGGTTTTCATATTTAATAAGTGTTTGTAAATTCTAAAATTTACAAATAATTTTAAGAAATTTTAAGCATAAAATAGTTTAAAGAAAGCAATTTGACTTTTAAAAATGTATGGATCAGCTCATTGAACATCAGTTCAGTGCTATACATTAATCATCTGTTTACTATTATATTTCAATTAACAGCTGATTGTATACTTTGGATCAATTAATTATGTATATTTTTCATGTATTGGTTATATCTGTGATTAAGAGAACTCCTTTAAACTTCCTTAAGATTTGTTTTATTTCATTTACCTAATAATTTGATTCAGATATTTAATACTAATTACCATCTTTAGATTAGGCTAACCTATAAGTTTATTATAAGAGATTTATAAAATACTTGTTAGGAAGTTGTAAGGGGGTTAGCGTGCGAAGCAAACTAAATTTTTCCTAGTGTATTGAATGGTTACGAAAGCTTATACAGACCAGAATTAAAATATGATTAATCTGTACTAGAATCAAAGTTTTTAATTAAATATAGCTTGATTTATATAAATAAACCCATTGAAAAAACTACCTAAACATTGTTTATTTTTTAAACTAATATATTGTTTGCTTTATCTTGTAGTATGCTCACAAATGAAACACTATGAGAAGTAAAATGTTAACCATATAGTTATTACAGATTTGTAGAGTGGTCAAGCATTTTTATACTCCTTTCAAGAACAACTATTTTGACGAAATCTAATAAGTATTTAACAGATTTGCAACAAGTATTTGATAAGTATTTGAGTAGTCGAATGACAAATATAGGCAAAATTAAAGTTCAAATAAACTTTTTGATTAAATAGGAAAATTATAAATAAGTATCATAGAAAATTTCGAAATTTTTAGTTTCATTTGTATGTTATTGTAATATGTATGTAAAATGGAAGATGGAAGTACAATAATTACATTTATTGTAACAGTTTTTTGTATTTGAAAATTCGAAAACTGTTATATTGTGTAACGACTAATTATAGCTACATTTGAATTGATTATTGCTTAGTCGTGAAAATACTTGAAATACATACAGATATTAAACTTGATTGATTTCATATTTTTGTAAAAGTTATGTCCTAGTTTAAATTTACATAAACTTGATACATTAACTAACTGTAAAAGAACAATGGCATAAAATTATTTAAACAGTAGGGTGTACTTCTAAAATGGACAATTTTTTTGAAATACATAAAATAAATACTATTTGTGTGCGAAACACAAAAATATTCCCTAGTATATTAAAATGGTTGCAAAAAGCTTTTACGGACCAGAATTGACCAGAATATATTCACTCGTTTGTCCACTGTTTAGTACAATGCATGGCCTTTAAACCAGTATGCAAATATTTTCAACAAAATATAGCTATTTAATCATTGTATAAACTAGCTAAAAACTGTTGAACATTTTTTAAACTCAAATAATTTTGTTTTGTCATTTAGTATGCTTAAAAATTAAACACGCTATGACAGCGAAAAAATACTTATTTTATAATAACAGATCGCATAAGCCTTTTGATACACAAAATACAAAAATAATAACTAAAACCAACTGCGTTTGTAATCAATTCATGTGAATACTACTTCAGTACTGTTTTTTTTTTTTTTTTCATCAACAGCATCGGTTAAAAATCTAGATAAGATTCCAAGACATTTTGGTTTTAATACAAAATATTTCATTTTAGACAAAGTGTACAATGAAAATTATCAGTAGTATTAGCTATATCAATTCTTTGTATTCAACATTTAAAAGTATTTTTTATTTCCAAATATGTGTTCCAAACTTATTTTACCATGCAGTAAAATATTGAAGTTCGTGAATATCAATAAATTAGATGGATGGCATCATTTATAGTACAGATAAGTGTATTTTATAGGTATTATTTGTCCTGCTTTTTGGTTTGTTGTAATATTTCCAAATAAGTAACGATTTGAAATTAGTTCACATAAAATTTTAATATTTTAAATTTATCAGTACACGATTACATTGATTTACTTATTTGGTTTCAAAACTGTTCTGGTGTGTTATAATGTTTAATGTATTATTTCAAAACGAGATTGAGCATTTATTAAAAAAAGTAAAACGTTTTGTTAAAACCACCGCGTCGTTTTTGTGCCTGTAACAGCAGACACTTGCTAAATTTTTACACACAAAATAAAATAGTAAGGGGAATATTGTAAATTTAAAAATTTTCACGTCAGCATTTCAATATTTAAGTTTTTTTTACAATTTCCATTTTAAATCGTTACGATGGAAACAGAAGTAGAGAACATTGAAGCAACGATGCTAGTGGAATTAATTGAATAGCAAATAATTTCCATTTGTAATTGAAATATAAGTTTACCTAACCTAGGATGAAATTGTTCTTCATATTTTTTACAACATTGGTCAAATGAAACAAACTGACCATTGACAAATATGTAGAAAACTCTGAACTGTATAGTTATTGAGAACGTTTTGGGTGCGTTAAGGACAATGGGAGATAGGGCAGGTAGCAGCTAGTCTTGTGATTTGGCTTTCACTTTTAACAACTGAACAATTTAGTTCTCAATATTTCAGCCAGCATTGGATCTTTAAGGAAATAGAGAAGGGTTTTGTTTAAATATCTTTTATTGTTTTTTAATTTCTTTAATGGTTGATTCGACATATTTTAGACACATTTTAGACGTATTTAGACATAAGTTTACATCTCGTCTTGTAGTTGTAACAATTAGAAACAAGTTGATTTAAATAGATTTAAAGAAGTCAGTGATTTGAAGTACATGCCATTTTTAAATACTGTAACATTAAAATACTCCATGCGACTTTTGAAATATCATAAGGAGAAACAATATAAATAGTTGAAGGAAAGCTGTAAATTAAAATAGGCGATCTTAAGTTATGTTTTTGTCGTTTTAATTTAAAGGGCTTATTTAAGAGTCAATAACATAGTTGAGTAAACGGGAAAATATTAAGTTTTGGCGAATATTATAAGCTCCTTAACTATATGTTACGTTTGATAGCCTGAATAAATTCAAATTTGTATTATGGATTTGTAAAGCATCCATGCATTGTTAAACTTTTCCAAAGAACAATTATTTTGTTTTGAAAAAATCAAAAAGTTTTAAAAGAATTTGCAATACTTTCTCTACAGGTGGATTTTTAAGGAGGAATAAACATTTTAATTCATAGAGATAAACTAAAGAGATGTAAAAGAGATAAAATATAAATATGTTGGGTCTACTATTTATTAGAAATTTCGGAATCATTACTTAATCTGGTAAATGTTTATTATTTTTACTATATCTCGTTATTTTAAAACATCAATAATTTTAATTTTCTATAAATTGCACAAATAATGTGCGAATGTTATATTGTATTATTTTTAGTTCTATTAAGGTTTATACTGTACTTTGTATAGTTAATTAAATTTTTTAAGCTTTCATGTAGTATTTTAAAGAAAAAAACAAACAAAAAATTATTCAATATACATATTCAAAGTGTAACAGGCCACTATACTAATACCATAGTGAGCAAACTAACTATTTTGAAATGAAAAATCTAAACATAAAATATTATTTCATATTTCAGAGTTCTAAAAGACATATTTTGGTAGTGGATGCAACTTTGAAGAAATTTGAAATTCAAACATAGGTATCATCATTGTATGCTCGTTTACTAGTATCGTTTAATAATATAATTATATATTTTTTGTTCCCGTTTCAAGTTGGTGACAATAAACGGTTTGCGTATTTTTATTTATTACTAATTAACAGTTTTACTCAAAACTTAGAATTTTAACAAACATTGATTATGATATATAATTTCAATCTATATAGAATTTGGTCACTTTTCCAATAGTTAAATTAAAAATGAAAAAACACTCTCCTTAGTTTCTTTAGAAAAGAAATTATGGTGTTTCAGTGTTTGGCTGAACTGTTTCGTTTGCTCTAGTACGCACTGTTCGGATGGTTGTTAGATGCGGTGTATGTTTTTTAAATTAAATTCCTTTTTTTATAAACGCACTCCTAAGGCTCAAAATAGTCACCATTTGTCATCCACGACTATTAAAAGTAAGAAGCCGAACTCTGGCATTCTGACTACCAAAAAACGGACATTACCCTCTTCTTATATTTTATTTTCTAAGCCCTGACTTTATATCACAAAACTTTGACTTTGACGATAATATTCCAAACTTGTGCTAATGACTTTAATTACAATGTATATACCGTAATGAAGCTTACATTAAATCTATCTGACTGTAGTGGACTTATCAATATGAAATACAGTATAAAGTGTTCACCATCAAAATAAGATAAACTTATAATTTAAATGCTGTAGGGCCGCTCTGATTATTTCATTTAAAGTATATAAATGATTTTAAGAGAAGTCACCAACAAAGTGCGCACTTTGAGGGGGAGTATTTAAGATATCTACAGAGCGCTTCTAATTAAGCTAAAGATATAATTGTATTGACATTTATTACCTGGCTATATTAACTGTGTAAATTTAAATATTAGGGGTATAAGAAAACAAATAGATATAATATGTTGATATTATTATATTTTAAATGGTTTATTCTTTGCAACATATGGAAAATAGGAGTTCTAATTATGGCTAGACTACTTGATTATTTTAAAATGACTATTTTAGATGTACAATAATTAAACAATAATTAAACAATAATTTTTCTGTTATAAAATAGATGTGCAAGTGTACTATAATATTGTTTTGATTTTTAATATGGTTTATACTATACACATTTAAATAATGAATTAAAAGTTTTAAGCTTTTAAATAGTCGTTGAGTACCAAACATTTAAATGAAAGTAGTATAACTGGGAACTTTACGTATAGGCAGTAAACTAATCGGTTTATTATTACATTTTGTTGTTGGTTGTTGTTACAACATTTGCAATCATTTTTGTATAGGAAGTAATGCATGGCATTTTGAGAGTATAAATAAACTCTCGTTGTCTAGTGAAGGACTAACACATGTATAAACTAAATAGAAAAAATAAAACTAGACCTATGTTGACTTACCTAAAAAAATAAGATTCATTCTTTGTACGCCGGTGCCTTGTGACAGTGGTTTCTCTCATTCTTTTATACTTAGGTTTTTGTTTTCCAGACGCCTCAGTTCTAGTATTCTAGTTCTGGGTTCCTCTTTATATATTTTTTTAAGCCAGAACTAACATGGCAAATATCTCAACAAAAATGTTTTAAAGTATGGTCAATCCATCGTTGTAGAAACTAATTTTAATACCAGAATCGGTTTAGCTTGGTTTCTGCTAAAACTTCAATATTTTGCAACTAAAATTAATCTAAGAGAAGTATTTGTTTTCAAATTCCAATGACAAAAAAAGTATATTATGGACGTGGTTGTGATTTTTAAAGAAATATTTACTGTAGTTGAGAGTTACCCAATTATTATAAATATCTTTTAAAAGAACATTTTAAAAGTTTTGATTTTATGGTTTTGTTTTAAGTTGGCGGCCGTAATCGGTTTTCATAATTGATTTTTGTATTTTTATGTTTTAATCAGAATTCACAATTTTACCAAACTTTGCTTATGATATATGGAGTTCTATCAAAATTTAATTCGAGTACTTAACTTCAATTTTCTAACAGTAATAATATAGAATTTTTGATAAACATAAATGACAATATGTAAAATTATTACCTAACAATCAGATCTAGTGGAAATACTACTTATTTCTACTTAATACCAAATAATGTTTTTTAAACATATACATACTTTGTCTTTAAAGTTTGGTTATATCTCCAAATATTTAAAATGTATGGGCAAAAATCTTAAATAGTTTTAAAAAAAAATTTGACTATATAAAAGACATAGAAGAGCACATTGACGATGTTAAGTGTTGGTACAATAATCACCTGTTACTTATATTGTTTCGATTAACAGCTGATTTCATGATTTCAATCAATTAATAATTGATTGAGTAGTCTGTAGGTTAGATTTATATTGAAGAGAACCTAAATTATGCTGGTTATTTTTAACAGTTCTTATTATTCTTGTTGCATATCATTTACTTAATAATTTGATTTAAACAATTATTCCCATTTACTATCATTAGTTAGAGTACTTACAAGTTTAATGCAAAAGTTTATAAAATACTTGTGCAGAGGTTATAAGGGTAGATGCATGCGAAGCTCATTGATGTTTCTCCTAGTTTATTGTAATGACTGCCAAAAGCTTCCTGACCAGAATTAAAGTATGTTTACTCTGTAGTAAAATGCAAGTTTTTAATGACATATAGCTTGATATATAAATACATTCCTTGTAAAAACTACCTAAATATTACTAATTTTATTATGTAATACTGTATGCTCAAAAATTAAACATACTATGTCACTACATTGAAAGAGAACTGAACCTATTTAATAACAAACCGTATAGACTAGCGCTACACAAAATACAATAATAATGATTCAAACCCTTTTACTTTCTCACTATACTGTACTATAGTACAGAGAAAGTATAGTGATCGCAAAAAAATCGATGTTGAGATTTTTGTGGAAATATCCGTTTTGGGACCCCCTGAGTCCAAAAAATGTTTTTTTACAAAATGTCTTTTTACAAAATGTCTGTATGTATTCATGTATGTGGGGGTGTGTGAGTGGGGGGGTAAGTGTGTGTGTCTGTATGTATGTATATGTCTGTATGTATACAAAGCTAGAGCGAAAACTATTCAATCGATTTCAAACAAATTTGCACCAGACATGTCAAGTAGGCCTGTATGGATGCACGAAAAACGGGTTTGAAAATTTAAAAAAAAAAAAAAACAAACCCCTTTTGGCAAAAGAACCCCAAAAAATCAGTTATTATTTTATTATAAAAAAGCAGCTCTAACGATTTTGATAAAATTTGGCTTATTTGTAGCCTTTAATGTACCATACTATATGCAAAAAACAGCATTTTTCTAAGAATTCTCGTTTAACTAATAATAATAATAATAATAACTGTTTTTGGGTTTTTTTGGCCATAAAGGGGGTTGTTTTTCAAAATTTTTAGTGCATCTATAGAGGCCTATAATTGACGTGCTTTTTTCAAATTTGTTCGAAATTGATGGAATAGTTATCTCTCTAGATAACAATAATAATAATATTTATTAGTTAATCTCCTACTTTAATAAATCACCTCTCCTACCCTACATACAATTATGAAGTCACAGTGAATTTGTTGAATAATTTAAATATGTTTGTAAGAAAGTATGTGCCAGGCCTCGTACCGTTTATTGATTTTAAAGGTGTTCATAAGAAAACAGTTAAATACTTTTCACCAACACTAGATGTTTGAAAGCTAGTGAAGTTTCGACGCTGATCTATATGTTGAGACGAGATAGTATCAATGCTTTTTAAGTGCAGTATACTCGTATAATTACAGGGTGTTCGAAAAGTCTGAGAATGGCTTAATATTTGTTATGTAAGGAAAATTGGAAGGTAGGTATGATTAAGGAACCTACTCTATGTAAAAACACTATTTTATTAATATGTAAAAAAAAATTTCTCCCATCTTGGATCTGCCTTTTTGAATTTAACTTTTTTATAAATAATTAAGTGGTCATCTGATACACAATTTCAATGTAAAAATTTAAGAGAAAATCAATGTTGAAAACGGCACATCAATATCTTAAACCGTTGTGAATATAATTGAAATTTACATAGAGTAGGTCCTCAATCACACCTAACTTAAAATTTTCCTTATATACCAAATATTAAGCCGTTCTCAGACTTTTACCCCTCCATGTATTTTCGTATTTAACATAAAAAATGTAATTGTATATTTCTAAATTTAGTGATCACTTTTAAATGATTTGTTAGAACTTTTATCTATTGATCAATTCACCCCCAAATGAAACAATCAAACGAAATCTCGCACCATCAGCGAAAACATATAGGCTAACATTTGAAAATTTTAAACAATTGAATTAAATTCCTTATCCTAAAATAAATAATTTTGTCAGTAATGTTAATATACAAAATAGTTATAATTGAATACTTGTAGGCCACAGTGCAAGCCTATAAGTGTTTACGACCCTTACCACCCCTTGGATGTTTACCAAGATACCTCACCAGTACCTGACCTAACATCGCCTCTTTGAGCCGACATTTCCTTGTTTTATTAGGGCTAATAAATATGACTACCCATTGTGCGGCAAAGGTAACAATAGGTAGCTGGACTATGCTATAAATTAATATTTGATAGTTTTAATGCAATCTACTTTAGTTTTTAAGAATTTAATACTATAGCATTCAGAAAGAGGTGGTTGTTTTTCCACGAATAAAAGAAATAATTTATAAAAATCCGGTCATGGCTATCCCATATAGTATAAAGGAGACAATACTAAAACATATACTTTTCTGTGTTAAGTAGATTAGCTAATCTGATAGCACTCCCATAAGACTTTTGTGTATAATTCTTGCAAAAAAAGTTATTTTTTTAGAATGTGTGTTTAAAAAATATATATATTTCTTGTTGGTAAAGAACAAAAGGTCTTTAGTTTGTGCTAGCATAATACAAATTAAGTAGCAGCATAGTACATAAGTAAATCTAGTGTTAGTAATCAGTACACATAGGTTAAAACATAATTAACTCTGATGTTGGTTCTAACTGTAGAAGCTGGACGAGAGAGTTAAAACTCACATTCAAACATTCTGTACCCCATTCTATAGGAAGTAATTCTTGCGATAAAGTAATCGTTTTTGCCACAAGATATTTAATATTTTTTTCCTTTTTAAATAAATTGTAAAATAGCTAATCATTAATCCTGTGGTATTAAAAAAGTGCCTACAAAAATTACAATTTATTGTTTCAACAGTTGCCGAAATGTAGTAACAAGTTTTCTTATTTTCTACGATTTAAAATAAATAACCAAAACATGTATTCCAGTTATTTCTAACTACACAAAATAAAAACATTCCTATCAAATTTTCCGTTTCTGTTTGTTGCCGTTACTAAGTATGATGACGGGTTTTTCAGAAGAGTTTTCATATGTTCTGCAGTTTAAGAATAATTATAAAAATGTGTAATTAGTGCAATGTGTTACGGCATAAAAAGAAACATTTCTAGCAAATTGTAAGTTTTCAACTTCAGCCATCAATGAAATATAGTCAAAAATTTTCCGAAAGGATTTAAATATTTTCTTCCGTTTTAAAAATTATAAATTAAAAATAGGTATCCTTCGTTATCTCCAAAGGCGCAGAAAAAACATTTCTACAAATATGTGTCATCCTTAGTTTTAGCCACTATGCAGATATCGTAACGAGTTTTCCAAAACTGTTTCTTATTTTCTTCTGTTTTTAAATAAAAAACTAAACGATGTTTTCCTGGTTTATGGCAAAGTCAAAACACTCCGACCATAATTTACAGCTTCTATTTTCTATCAAGCTGAACTATAGTAAAGAGTGTTCCAAAAGAGTTAAGAGTCGTTATTGAATGATAACTTGGAATTTAATTCTGCGATATCTTCAACATTACAAAATAAAAAATAACATAAATTAAATTTTTCTTTTATTGTTTTAGTTTTAGTATAGCCGGGATAGGGTTTCTGGAAAATAATGCTGTTTTAAATTAATTAAATAAAACTTCAATTCTCCACTATCTCATATGAAACAAAGAACATTCTTAACAAACTTCCCGTTTCTAGTTCAGCTATTATTAAGATAACACGTTTTCCGGAAGAGTTTTATTTACTCTGTGTTATATTTACTAGTAGTATCTGTAGAAAATTGCAACATAAAGTGCTAAAAAGTTATTATTAATATATTATTTCACACAACAATTTATGATAACATGCACAATGCATAAAAAAAACTACTATCCACTTATCCAGGTGTCCCATAAGTAGAGTGACAAACTTCGAGGAATGGTTCTATGGGTCAAAATAAGGAAAAAAGTACATAGAAACACAAGCTCGAAAAAGCTTCGTTTTCTAGATATTTGAAATTTCGTTTCTTATACAAAATAATTCTTATCTAGGGAAAGGACGGTTTGACTGATGAGTTCAAACTTAGCATAAAGTTTAACCTAACAATTATGTATCTCAAGAAAAATAAGCGATTAAATCAAATAATGAGTTTCAAAATGGCTCCTGTTTGGAAATTTCAAACTAAATTACTAAAAAACCGCACATTTTAACCAACAAAATTTCAAGACACCTTTTTTTTTAGTCCTCAATTATTTACACATAACTGAACTATTATCCTTCATCCGATTGTTTTGACAGTTACACCATCCGTTAGAAAATCAAAAGGGCTACAAAAAAGTATCCTTGAAATATTTTGTTAAAATATACGGTTTTTGAGTAATTTAGGTTTAAAATGTTCAAACCGCCGCCATTTTGAAAATAATGGTTGGATTTAATCGCTTATATTTCGAGAGCTACATAATTGTTTGGTTAAACTGCATGCCAAGTTTGAACTCAATCAGTCAAACCGTTCTCTAGATAATAATTATTTTGTACAAAAAACAAAATGGCGGATATCTAGAAAACGAAGCGTTTTCGGGTTTGTGTTTCTATAAACATTTTTCCTTACTTTGACCTACAGAACCATTTCCCGAAGTTTGTTACTTTACTTATGGGACACGCTTTATACAAACACAAACATATTTTTAACAGTTTTTTGTTGATCAATAAGCTAGATCAACAAAAACGAACTTCGATCAACAAAGAAGGTAATTTTGGGATCAACAATGTGTTGTTAAAATTAAGTCAATTTTTTTGTATATATAACTATACATGATACTTTTCATATGCGGTTTTTCATTCTGAATTGAATGGTGTCAAAATTAGATTTCTACTATAATTAGAACTTAAGTTATAAGCGTTTCAAAATGATCAACAATTATTGTTAACTGACACAAGATCAACAAATAGTGCTACGAGACAAATATATATATATATATATATATATATATATATATATATATATATATATGTGTGTGTGTTCGCACTCTAACGGCCGTATTTTAACCCTGTGAGGACTAAGAAGTGATACAATTTGAAAAAAATATATATTTCTTTATTGTTGTGATTAAATATGGTTCTTTAGTAAAAAACTTCTTCTTTTATTTTTTTTTATACATATAGCTTATATAAGCGAGCCAACCACCATTTGCTTTACTTCCGCCCTCCTACCCTCAAACCACAGATATGATTAGATATCTGGTCACCCTAGCCTAGATTCGAACCCAGCATCTTCTGATCAGGACGACGCAACGTTATCCACTAGGCTACGGCTTGATTAAAGAAAACTGACAAATTAACAAAAACTTCAGTTACTTTACTATCGGTATAAATATTACGTGTGAAGTAAAAGCAAAGTAAAAGATAGTTTATCAGCACCATCTAGGAGTGGTTATAGGAAGTTTGCTTTGTTGCTCTTAAGTTTGAATCTGTATAATTTGTGTGTGAGAGAGGTTTATAATAATAACTTAGACCAGTTCTTATTAAGTTAAGTAATTAATTTAAAGCAATAAGCTACCCTTTTAATAAAAAATACTGACAAATGAAAGACTAGAACATGTTTTTAAATATTGGAAAAATCACACCATATAAATTGACAATTGAAAGCAAGTACTAGCCAAGCAAGTCCTTTCTGGTGGCATTTGTTGAAACTAGGTGTAGACCTGATGTTTTACAGAACTGCAATGGTACTCTAAAGTAACTCCAGGCCTCAACTTGAAGATAAAGCCACTGTTAAATTTTATAAAGGCAGTTGAATTGGGTGGTAGTTCGGGCACCGTTGGGCAACCAAGGGTTAAATCAGATTTCGTCCAAATTTGGTACACACGTTGGTTTTCCAAGTCGTTCGGATGAGTTCGTTGGCCCAAAAAAATCTAACATTTGGATGCCCGTTTTTTGTACCGCAAGTATTTCTTTTTAAAAGATTTTTCGTACTAAAATAAAACGTTTTTTGCGTTTTATCTAAAATATGTAACAGAGGAGATTATTCGGGCCATTTTTGTTCTTTTACACGACCTTATAGCAAATCTGGTTGGCCAAAAATCCGTCAAAACATAAAATACCATAAAAGTACCCCGTTCAAATCCACTTGGGGGCAGTTTCGGATCAGAGTTGTAAACTCGCTTAACGAAGCAGTGGGTGAGGTGCCAACTCGCAAAGCTAGTTTTTCTGCTGCGAGCGGAACGAAGCAGCGAGTGGGCCGGGTCTGGGGGCTGGGTGCAATTTCTCCTTTTCTTTAAAACTTTCAAAATCCTTTGCAATTTGTGGAACCAAATTATTACCATTTCACGTGTAGCTAACTAACTATGAGTCATTTATTTAATTCTCCATGTAGAAATAACAATTTAAAACTGACCGCGCGCCGGAATAATATTACACAAGGATTACACCAGTGGTGCCAACACCCAGGGACATTATTTCCCAGACTTTGGACTTCTTGGAATCGTAAGATGGCTTTTTATAGCGTGGGACGTCCTTATAGTATGGTTGAGTAATCAAAGTATTCTGCGGGGAGGTCATTGCTGGGCAATCCCAAGAGTGACTAATGTAGACAGCTTGTGTGTACACCTTGTGTGCAAATATTTTAACAAGAATTTATCAAAGAATTCTGAGGCTCTTATGTTGATGCCAATGCAAGCCTCAAAACCCCTAATTTTGTTAATAGTTTTTACATTTTTGAAATTTGTTAGTATTAGTTTTTATGGAAACGATGATTGATTAGAGTAGAAGCATAGTATCCAAGTTTGGTGGGTGGGTGGAAATAGCTGTGACCTGTGCATAATGTAAGGCATAGATCGAAATCACGCAATATCTCCAATATTTGTCCGCAAAATCCCTACTTTTGTCTACAATTTTTACAATTTTTATACAGGAATTTTAAATATTGTCGTAATTAATAGTTGCCTAAAACATTCTCTGAAAAAACCCTCTAAATGTTATGAAAGTTTCGTCAAAATCGGTTCAGCCATTGTGTAGATTAGCACGGCCGAACAAACACACAGACAGACAGGCAGCCATACAAAAACTGTATAAATGTGCACACAAAATTGCACAATAAATACGTTTACTAACCTCAAACGCGTTTCAACGACAACGTCGTCTTCCTCAGTGATGCACGGGCTACAGTAACCAAACTATAACTACAGTTAAAGATAATAACAGATAAGTTAAAGATAATGACTGCAAATGTACATACAATATTGCTGTGTTTACTGTGTTGGTATAGGATGCCGGGTTGAACAAACCAATTATTATACAGTGTGATTGAAAAGTCCCGGAACGGTGTAATATATTTTTTACCATTATAGATAAGGTAATGAGACTTGGTATATCAATAATAGCCATAAATTTCTACTCTTTTAAGGTATTATCACTTTTTTATCCCTTAAGGGGGACGGCCCACGAGGAGTCAGACAAAATTCTTAAATAGCAGCATAGGTCGAGTTTGGTATCAAACTAAAGGTCTTAGTTAGTAGAACACATTTCCGCAAACCGGACTTCGAAAGGTCCACTCTAACCAAAATGGCGGCCCTAAACGTGTTGAAATAAATTGACATTAAGTTGCTAATATCTCGAAAAGGAAGAATTTTTAGAAAAAATTTCTAGAGACAAAAAATGTTTATTTCAAAGTGCTTGACCTAAACAAAGTGCTCCCAAATCAATTTCGTAAATTTTTTTTTTTTTTTTAATTTTCTAAGATGAAGGAGTAAAAATAAAATTTACGAAATCGATTTGGAAGTAATTTTTTAGGTCAAGCACTTTGAAATAAACATTTTTTGTCTCTAAAAATTTTTTCTAAAAATTCTTCCTTTTCGAGATATTAGCAACTTTATGTCAATTTATTTCAACACGTTTAGGGCCGCCATTTTGGTTAGAGTGGACCTTTCGAAGTCCGGTTTGCGGCAATGTGTTCTACTAACTAAGACCTTTAATTTGATACCAAACTCGACCTATGCTGCTATTTAAGAATTTTGTCTGACTCCTCGTGGGCCGTCCCCCTTAAGGGATAAAAAAGTGATAATACCTTAAAAGAGTAGACATTTATGGCTATTATTGATATACCAAGTCTCATTACTTTATCTAAAATTGTAAAAAATATATTACACCGTTCCGGGACTTTTCAATCACACTGTATATAACTTAACCATTATCCTTCATCCGATTGTTTTGTCAGTTACACCATCCGAGAGGGAATTAAAAGGGCTACAAAAATAGGTGTCTTGACATTTTTTGTTATAATGAACGGTTTTTGAGTAATTTAGGTTTGAAATTTTCAAACAGCCGCCATTTTGAAACTCGTGATTGGATTTAATAGTTTATTTTTCTTGAGATATATCATTGTTATGTTAAACTTCATGCCAAGTTTGAACTCAATCAGTTAAACCGTTCTCTATATAAGAATTATTTTGTAAAAAAAATGGCGGATATCAAGTTAACGAAATATCATATGAACTTATTTTCTTATTTTGACCTATAGAACCATTTCCCGAAGTTTGGCCCTTTACTTATGGGACACCCTGTATAAATTAAAATTTTTACAAATAGGCCTACAGTTTTATAATTCTTATAATTGTACACATTAACCAGTTAAAAATTCCCTCAGCATAGTTAGGTATGTCTATGTAAAGATTCTTACGTGCAGTATTCGTATAAACGACTATTTGATACCCCTGCGTATCTGCCAGTTGGAACCCTCTATACACAATCATGTTATGTTTTCTTTATAATAAAGGTGTAGGATTAATAATAACCCCAAAGCTAGGCTGATGGTAAATAATGTTAAATGTTCAAATCAAATTATTTTGTATATTTTATAACAGCACTTATAATAAAGGTTAAAAGAACCAGCTAGTCTCAGGTCTACACTTTAATAAAACCCTAACCTGAAAGTTAGAAATACAAATAATTGTTTTTACGTTTGAAATCAACGTGTTAATGGAAATTTTAGAGCAAACAGCTGTTTTATCTGTTATTTTATTCAATTGATTGCTGTGGTAATTAATGTAAATACATGTGTCGGTTCATCAGTCTAGGCCTAAACTAAGAATTTGTCCGACTAAATTTACATATATTGAAATAAAAAATGTTTTTATCAAAGTGAATTATAGCGTATGATGCTCAGGGATAGTGTAGCGTTTTATTAGTAAAATTATTTTTTCAATCGGTTCGGTAGTTCCAGAGATTACTCCCTACATACAAACAAACAAGCAGATTTTACCTCTTTATAATATTACTATAGACCATGTGTGTTCAACCATTAACTTTTAAATAAAAGACAGTTTCCGCATTTACGTGATTAATGTTAAAAATACACAATCTAAGTTCCAGTTTACGGTTTAGAAAGCCGATAAGGAAGTTATGCAGCTAAAATAAGTCAAGTGGACGCTTCCGGGAAGACCTTGGAACTTTTATAATAATGCATACTAGCGGATATTGATATTTTATCATATGTATGATTAGGCCTACTGTAGAACCCACATATAATTAAAGTATTTGATTCGTCAATGCTTAAGCTAGCCATACACGGTCCGATTTGTAGGACGACCGAGTTGGACTGCAAGTTGGATGCGTTTCACCACTCACGATCCAACTTACCATCCAACTTACCATCCAACTTACGATCCAACTAACGTTTCCATTAATAATAATTTCATTAACAGCTGATTTTAAACTTTGAATCCATTATTTATTTTTCTAAATTTTAGGTTAGGATTT
Source organism: Philaenus spumarius (assembly GCA_018207615.1). Lineage (NCBI taxonomy): Eukaryota > Metazoa > Arthropoda > Insecta > Hemiptera > Aphrophoridae > Philaenus > Philaenus spumarius. The sequence goes on from JAGFPH010011368.1 coordinate 16,154, forward strand.
GATTAAAATGTATACGTGAGCATTGCTGGTTCTTTTAACCTTTATTAGGCCTATTTATAACTGATGTTATAATATAAAATAATTTCATTTTGGACATTTACGATCTTAGTTTTGAGGTTATTATTAATCCTACATCTTTATTACAAAGAAAATATAACATAATTATGTGTATAGAAAGTTCCAACAGGGTTGGCGTGCGGAGCACGCTGGGGTATCAATAGTAATAAATAAAAAATATACACATTGATTTACATTATTCAAATAGTTCTCAAATTTTTAACTCCACGACAAGAAATCATTCCAAATTCAGTCTTCTTTCCTTGTACATAGTGGTAGTTGTATAAAAATGTACAGCAATTACTATATGCAAATAATTAGACTAAACAATTCCCTATATTTTGTCAATATACTTACAATCACTTATTTTTTAAATATAGTAGACAACCGCCTATATTTTTTTCAGTATAGTAAACAATCCCTATTTATTTTCAGTATAGTAGACAATCGCCTACATTTTTCAATATAGTAGACAACCGCCAATATTTTTTCAGTTTACTAAATAATCACCTATATTTTTTCATTATACTAAACAATCTACTATATTTTGTCAGTATACTTTCATCGCCTACATTTTTCAGTATACTAAACAATCACCTATATTTTTAAAAATATAGTAGACAACAGAACTGCCTAATTTTTTTAGTGTAGGCCTATAGTAAACATTCACCTACGTTTTTCAATAGGTTAAGAAATTATTTTTGAACTATACGACGCGAAGATGCACTCAAATATGTCAGTTTGCATAAATTGCATCACTTGTGTTCACAAACACCTATTCTCCCAGCACAATTCAATAAATTCCCAAAACCCTTATTATCCATTATTATAGAAGTAAAAATGTACAAAGTATAGGGGAAAAGGGAAGATAAAACATCAACAAGGATAAAGTTTAAAATGACAATCGGACGATCACCCCACTCACAGTCCGACTCCGTCGGAAGTTGGAAGTCGGATCATCTTGTAGTCTGATCTGGCACTCCGATTTGTCCGATCATCCAACTCGTCGTCCATCAAGCCCATTCACGCTCCTACATCGGATCCTACATCGGACATCGGACATTGAATCGGACTACAAATCGGACCGTGTATGGCTAGCTTTACAGTATTCAAATTCAATTCAAACATCTGTTGTTACACATCATAAACAAAACAGCTGATTTGGATCAACATCTTGACATAATTTTAGGTTAGGCATACAGTGAACCAAAACACGTTTATTTGCAACCAATTTGTGAAATTTAGAATCAGCTAATTATTCTCCACTACTAACATTTTACTTTCTCACTATACTTTAGTATAAAGTACAGTGATCGCAAAAAAAATCGATGTTGAGATTTTTGTGTAAATATCCGTTTTGGGACACCCTGAGTCCAAAAAAGGTTGTTTTTACAAAATGTCTGCAAAGCTAGAGAGAAAACTATTCGATCGATTACACCAAACATGTCAATTAAGCCTGCATAGATGCAAATTTGTTCGAAATCGATCAAATAGTTTTCTCTCAGCTAATAATATTTATTAGTTACTCTCCTAATTTAATGTATCCCCTCTCCTAATTTAATAAAATTATGAAGTCACAGTGAATCTGTTTAATAATTTAAATATGTTTGTGAGAAAGTATGTGCCAGTTCCTGGACCAGTTTATTTATTTTTTTCTAGATTAGGTAGAAGAAAACAAAAGGCTCACTGTAATATAAGAAACAATCTCTTGTTATATGATTTCTTTTAGTTGGTAATATCAAATTTTGTTTGGAATGTTGATTATTAGCGAATTTCCATAGGAAAAATGAGCTATTGCAGTGGCCCTTATGGTGAGACCCAAGGTCGGGAGTAGCAAATGAGCACCGATCATGGTCCCCAGAACACGTTTTGGGGTGTCATTAAAATTCATATATACAGATATATATATATATCTGGATTTTAAGTCCGATTTGGTTCAAATTTGGTACACATGTTGGTTGTCTACGTCGCTCGGACGAGTTCGTTAGCCAAAAAAATCCAACCACAGGAACTACGTTTTTCGACAGGAAGTAACTATTTTTTGACATTTTTACTACGAGAATAAAACTTTTTTTGAGTTTTTTCTAAAAATACAAATGTAGGATGTTATTCTGCACATTTTGTTTTTTTACGCGGCCTTATAGCTCGCTTGGTTCCCCCAAAATCGACCAAAACGTAAAATACCATAAAAGTACCCGGTTCAAAGCCAAGTGGTGCAAACTCGCGAGGCCACTAGGCGCAAACAAACTCTACTAATATATTGCGTACACACAAACAGCTGTTCAACGCCTTCGTCAGTAGACCTATTTCTCAAATTGTTGGTTGAAACCCTAAAACATAGGCATATAAACTTAATTTTGGAAATTTGCTCAACTCACGTCAGCTGTCCAGCTGCGTGGTCGAATTATTTAAATATTAATGGTGTAATTAATGCATGCCGTATTATTCGACTTATTGGGGATGGTCGTGTCTATTTCGATCGGGTCGCCGGAATACTACCCCCCCGGAAAACTACCCCTCCAAGCAGGTTCCTCAGTCATTTTGACGTCAGAGATCGGGGGGGTAGTTTTCCAGTCACGCACACTCAAGTTTCGATATAATTAAAATTTAAAAAAAACTAGAGGACTAACCTAAACTGTTTAGTCACAGTATGTTGCCGATAACAGTATAATTGTAGGAACCTGCTTGGGGGG
>JAGFPH010011369.1:10259-23961 GCA_018207615.1 Philaenus spumarius
AAAACGATACCCCACACTGAATTTTCAAAATGTTGGCCCAAAAACGTTACCGCGACGAGCTACGACTCTTTAACTGTCAAAATCAGGTTTACCGTACCAAAGAACATATAAAACGATACCCCACAATGAATTTTCAAATGTTGGCCCACTATCGTGACCGCAACGAGCTACGAATTTTTAAATGTAAAAACGAGTTTCTCGTACCCAAAAACATACAAAACGAAACCCCACACTGAATTTTCAAAATGTTGGCCCAAAAACGTGATCGCGACGAGCTACGACTCTTTAACTGTCCAAATCGGGATTCCCATACCAAAAAACCTATAAAACGATACCTCACAATGAATTTTCAAAATTTTGGCCCAAAAAACGTGACCGCGACGAGCTACGAATCTTTAACTGTCAACATCGGGTTTCCCTTACCCAAAAACGTATAAAACGATAATACACACTGAATTTTCAAAATTTTGTCCCAATATTTAAAAAAGTTTAACCCAAAAACGTGAACCCCGACGCGCTACGAATTTTGAACTCTCAAAAATCAAATAAAATTGTTAACTCTAGTAAAACAAATAAAATTTAGTTTTCCGTAAGTGTATTTCGAATCAACTAGTAATAATATTTAGGTGTGCAGCTAATAATCTGACATCGGAAGTAATTAAAGTATTTACCATTTATTAAAACAGCCACAACAGAACCTCTAAACACATGCTAAAGTTTTTAACTTCAAGACCAACGTTACGTAAACCCAATAATCGGCCGAGCTGGCGCGTGGTTAGCGACAGCCGGCCGGTGACTTCGTTGTGTGTTTGACAATATTTTGAAATTTCCAGGTTTATCAAAAAAATCACGCATAATCCACGGAATTTTTCCCGGTAGTAAAAAATCACGCATAATTCCCGGTCTTCCAGATTAGTGGAGACCCTGTAGTAGGTAGTAATACTTTTCTTCTTAATCAATTTATTTATTTTTAGTCAGTTTACCAAAACACATATCACGGATTACTGTAAACAAATAAATTAAAAATATCACGTTTGCATATTTTTAAACAAAACAAAAATCCGCGTAAAATGTTTTTTTTTTTAACTTATCATCAATCAAGATCGTTACCACTTTATTAACAAGGTTGGTCCACTTCTCACTGTCGAAAACATTTATATTGTTCAAAACCGTAATTAGATAATGATTAAAAATAAATAAAGAACCTTAGTTCACTAAAATAATGTTAATAAAATGCGGGGTGTGCTCTGATCAAGAGCGTGTATAATGATTAAAAATAAATAAAGAACCTTAGTTCACTCAAATAATGTCAATAAAATGCGGGAATTCCCTCATTTCCCTCCAGGTTAGAGTAGGTTGGCAAGAGATGGAACCGCTTTATATATACTCTTGTTCAGGGGACACTCGTGGTGTGCTCTGATCAAGTGTGCTCTGATCACGAGTGCGTATGTTTATATATATATATATATATCTTTCTTGAAAGATATATATTATATATATATATCTTTCTTGAAAGTACAATATACTAGGTAATTTATTTTAATAAAGTGTTGACCTATAATGATATTAAAACCTCAGTTTCAATGTAAACATTGTTCAACTCTTATAAAAATCTATCTGCAATTTACTATTTGAAGGTTTAAGAAATAATCCCTAATAATAAAATGATACATAGGTCTTTCTATTTTCTACTTAATAAGGTATTTTTTCTACAGTGTTAAAAATTCACTACACCTACAGCTAACTATAATTTAACTCAAAACCAACTGTAATAAAACTTTTACTAGAGCTTGTTGATAATTAATTGCTCCACAGATAATATTTTAGCGAAATATAGTGGAGTCAGAAGTTTAATCTCTATTTCTCAGCATTGAAATTTAGAAGGCCTGGGAGAGTTGATGATATTACTTGTAATTATGTTGTCGAATCGGCTGTGCTTTGATAATTTTGTTGTTTGTTCAATATAACAACTTAACTATACTTAAACATAACTTTGAATTAAAATTTTTTAAGTGTTAAGTACTTGGCTGATGGACCTGATCTCTAAAAAATTTAGAAATTTAACCAGTAACTTATAAACAAAATAAATAATTGTTTTTGCAGAGATACTGAGAAAATGAGCGCACACAATTTAAGTTTCATTTTTACAGATTAATGATTTTTTGGATTTGTTTGGAAAGAGGTTTTAAATATCCAAAAGGCAGTAGAGTAATAAACTGATAGAGATTAAAAGGCTTTATAGGCCTACTCTCAGATTTTGCAACAATAATTATCTAAAGTCTCTATTATGGATGGATTTAAAGGGAATAATTACAACTTTATGAAATAATTTATGCAATATAAACTTTTTAATGTCTCATTTTAAACGAGATCCAGGCCTACAAATAAAAACATTTTTTTAATATCCCTATAGACTACCGTAATTAACAATAAACTTTGGGGGTTAGGCAAAATATTCCATATTAAAATAGCCCTGAGACTCTGCTTTATCACTAGGCTATATGAAAAGATACTTGATTTATCTCTCATATAAGCTTACATCAATGTTTTGTAAACTTAATCATGTTTCCTGTAAGTTAATCACATTAAAACTGCATCCTTCATGACTTTATTTTAAGGCACACTTAAAGCCTTGAATTTCTTTGACCAATAACTAACTTACATTGGAAACCTACCCCAAGAAGCCCAATTAACAGAATTTTCTATTTAATTTTAAAATGCAGACTCTATTTTGAAACTACATGGTAGGTAATATAAAAAAGTACGGTACCTAATTTTGGACAAACAAATTGCTTTCAGAAGACATTTGAAAGAACTTATACCGTAATGATCATTAGTTAGATAAAAGAAATAGGTCAACCACTGAAAGTATAAGGTTTCAAATCATTTATTTTTAAATAACTTCCAAATTAATTTTTACCAAAAGGCAAAATAAAGATCCGTTGTAAATTTGTTTAGAACTAATTTTATTATATACACTTAAAAATGATTCTCCAAATTTTCTCCACTACAACACAGCTTAAAAATTAAGCCTATGTCTTATAATATAAAAAATGTCATAAAAAGCATAGCCTATTTAAAAAATGTTTCAACTCCATATTTGAAAAATGGAACTGATTTTATAAAATTTGAAATAAATTTCAACCATTTCAGGGACAGCAAAGAGCTAGTTAAACATTATCACCCTATGCAGTAAAACATAATATAGGCCTACTAAGCTTGCAGGCATGTTGACAAATGGTCTTACATTTTAAACTGTCATTGGAGTAGGTTGTTGTCAATTAAGTTCTCTTTAATCTCTTGTCTGACAGCCTCTTAAAATGTCTCTTAAAGTAGGCTACTTGCCTAGTGCTTTAAGATAATTGTTTCTTTGGTATTTACATTATTACAAACCATTTTACCTTTCTCATTTTATTGGCGGCCTATTTAGGAAAAATAAGACTAAGCAAATTGTGTTCAAATTTTTTTTGAGACTATAGTACTGTAGTAATACAAGAATCCAACAAAACTTTTACAACAAGCTTTCTATTGCCCCAATACGACAAGCTTTTACTGTTACAGTAAGTAAAAAGCAACAACGAGCTAACTTTGCCTGAAATCAACTTTTTCAATAAAACAATCAACACTATAAGTCCTCAGCCAAAACACCCAGTTTGTCTTCATTGAAATTAAACCAAACTATCCATTTACTTTTATTACAAGGCCTTAAAATATTCTTCTAAAAATACAAGGTAACATAAAGGCTATGTCTCCAAGCTCCTTCCTTAACAACACAGCCCAATTTATTTAAGAGGCCTAGACATTAAGACATTTTAATACGGTATGCTGTATAGTTTAAATCAGAACTTCCTAAACAGTACTAAAATATTATCACACATAGGCCTATAGATTAGGCCTACTTAGAAGATACCATTCAGATCAGTTAAGAGTTTCAACGCTAATATTCTATTTCAAGAAATTATTGGCGTAAATATTTACTACAGTATACGAACCTCGGCTGATATGTTTGCAGTTGATGACCTTGTTTTACATTCTACTTAAATTAGTAGGCTACTGTTAAATGTTGAATACAGGTTTTAAACATATACTCTGACTAAAGACTATAAGTTTGAACTTCAGGTTATTTTTGTTTTAGGCTATTCTTGAATTTCTGTTGGCGTAGGGTCTTATAGTAAAGAGCTTCTAGATATAATATGGGCTATGTACCTATTGATATATGAATTAGGGTTAAAAAGAAACCAAATCCTACTTAATTTCTTTAAGCACATTTTTTAACCTCCAGACACTAATACCCTTCCAAAGAATATTTTCTTTAACAAATAACTTACAGTATTGCATAAAATAAGATAGCAAATGGAATAACCTCAAAATTCCTATAATTTGAGGAAAACAAAAATTGTCGATTCAATTTTCACCCTTAAATTATTTTCCTGTGTGTTCTCTTTATAAAATTGTTCAATATTTTACATTGATATTAATCAAATAGGCTACTATGTATGGCAGTTGTATTTCATAAAATAGGCTAATAGGCTGTGCAAGTTTACTATTCGACCCTAGGCTAACCTATGGCAACAGAAATGCAAGAATAATAATATAAAAAAAACCTAAAAGGTTCTAACCTATAGTACGGTATTTAGTCACAGTGTGTTTACCTGTATTCAACATTTAACACTTGAATGTAAAACAACATTGTCTACAAAAATATTAGGCTAGGGTCGAATAGTAAACTTGCCCAATAGGCATAGGTCTAATCCATTTTATCAAAGTAGCTATAACAATTCTTGGTTTTCTGGGGAGTGCTTAATTTTACAAGTTTATTTTAATATTGGAAAATGATCTGGTAAACCTGATACCGGTAATTAATTATAAAAATAAGGCAAAATTACAGGCCCTACCTTCCTATTATTATCTCTTCAAGTTAGTTAAATTGAATCTAATTATTTACATAACCTAAAGTAAAATTGAAATTACATTAAACTTGGCCTAGGATAACAGTTAGGAACAACAAACAATATATAAAACAAAAAGTTCTAAACTTTAACTTTACTCAAACAATGCAGAGCAGGTAGGCTAAAATCTTGTCTTTAAAACAAATATTTACACGTGTATTCCACTTATTAAACTATAATAATTAAGACTGTCTTCCAACAATTGTTTTTTTAGAAAGACAGGATAGAATTTAATAAGTATTTTAATTCGCCTAAGGTAAATAACCTGTCTGTATTATCAGAGCGCTTGCTCTATGGCGGCCATCTTAAAAATCTAAACCCAATCCGAGGCCAGTTAACCTTCAAAAGGTGTTCCCTCTCTCAGTTTGAAAATATTGTAACCTTTTACAAACAATAAAAACCAAAATAAAACCCGTCACAAACCACAACAACAAATAATATGAGTAACAATTGTATTCAAACACAAACATTAGTTACAATATTGTTAGTTTCAAAGTTTACCTGTATAAAGAATTCCCGTCAAACAGGTAGCCGTAGGCAACTTGAGTAAAAACACAACGTCGCATCCAACACTGAACACAACTTTTTAAACTTCATGTTAAATTAACTTAACTTTATTTCATTGCACTATACTATCACTAATTACACTGTTAATCCACTTTTAAACAAGTTATACTTAACTAAATATTTTGATTTCAACGAAAAACATTTCTCTCATTCAATTATTTATATACAAGACAACGTCCGCGTACATACAACTCAACAAAACCACTAAACAAAAATCTAGTTTCCAAAGACGGCGCATGCGCACTGATACTGAAATGCCAGTTGATGAAAGCACGGATGAAAGTGACTACTAGCGCATTCTAACAATACAAATATTAACTATATTATAATTTTAGACTAATTTCAGAGGTTGTCATAGCACCGGTAAAGTATTTATGAAAAACGTAGAATTCAGAAGAATAATTAGTAATAAATAAGGTTTTTAAATATTTTTAAGTATGGAAGTAAACATTTTGTTGTAACTAAATACATATTTTCCTTCGGTTCTTCAATTTAATTTGCTATACTGTAATAAGGCACTGTATTATAATATTAGGCACTGGTTTTGTCATGTTTTATTACAGTTTTATGTTTGGTAGGCCTATATATTTAAGTCTTAGTAAGTATGGAAGTAAACATTTTGTTGTAACTAAATACACATTTGCCTTTGGTTCTTCAATTTAATATTTTATAATGTAATAAGACACTACTGTATTATAATATTAGGCACTGGTTTTGTCATGTTTTATTACAGTTTTATGTTTGCTATATATTTAAGTGTTAGTTTGAATTCATGCATTATTAATCTACATTATTAGTTTTACTTAGTTGTGTATTTATGAACAACAATAATGAATTTTCATTTTATAAAAGGACGCTTTATTGTCTACTCAAAAAGTTGGCAAATATAAGAATAAAAGCAGATGAAAACAATTGAAATTGTGAGATAAAGATGGGAAAGATTCCAGATCACTAAATTTTTGGGAAATCAAACAAATTCCATACAACTGAAACAAGTTTTAACATGTTTGACAACCTTTTCAGTCTATTGCACGCCACAGCAACACTTTGCTTCGTGCTCCCCACAAATGGCTCTTGAGCACTTCTCACAGAAAAATCAGATCATTATTTTCTTTGCTGAAGGGCAGAATGTTCATATCTAGCCACAATGTTGTTTTTGTGGTTCTGGGCGCCCATTTGGAACAGGAATTCAAAGAATTATTGCAATAATTCACTTCGGTGAAGTTGAAGCTGATGCAAGTTGAGCAGGCTGTGCTTCACTGTTGTCCCATTGCGGCGATTGCTTGGGTGAAATAGGACGTTGGGGCCGAAATACAAATGGTCTGAAAGTTCACTACCATTGTCACCATCATCATCACTAAAATATTTCTAAATAAACTTCAAAATGTGTTCTTTGTCATTTTGGCACACCATATCAAAAGTTTATTTAATATACCTATTTACAATATTTGCAAATATTTACAGCTAATACAAAAAAATTAGGCCGTCACGGGACGCCCGGCAGATGTGAAACATATAAGTTAGTATTAAAATTTATAATTAATAAAAACCAATAAAAAAATATGGAGAAAAATAATAAAACAATATAGTTTCATTAATAAAATCAATATGTTTTCTTTATTATTTTAATTATAATAATAATTAGAGAATATATAGAGCAAACATTTTATATTTTTAATAGAGACTGTTTTACAATGCAGCTACGTAATATTATTCGACTTATTGGTTCTCTGTGATTTCTGTAATAGAGGGCGCTCCATGTTTCAACGAAATTGTCGTTTATGATTCACAAGGCAGTGGAAGTTTCCTCACGGATGTGTTAGTTATGTTAGTTGTACGTTCTTTTTTTAGTTTGATGCAATAAATCTCTAGGATTAAATTTTTATTCCTTATAAATAAATTTCCAACTTGTAGTATTGTTTTTACGTACGGTACTGTGTTTCTTATGTTTATTTAAAGTGTTTGGTTTTTTTGGGGGGGTTTAACGTCCTGCTGTTTTGCACTTAAGGCTAATGAAGACAGGACCTACAGTTTTACGTGGAATCCGAACCACAGCCAATGATGTCTGTTAAGAAACCATTTAGAAAATTATTCGGGGTCAATGGGAATTGAACCCGGAACTTTTCCATTGATGGTTGCCATGACGATTGATAAAGCTTTGACGCCTTAACAACCACGGCCATCGTGGCTCTTTAAAGTGTTTGGGACGGTAATGTAGATTCTTTTTTATTAAAACTGTTCACAAACTTAATTTTTTCATTCCTGTATTTTACTTAATATCAGTCCAGTACTGTATTATATACATTACAGTACCGTAAGTAGATCATTACAGTGCCAGAGTGTTAAAGTATCGTTGGGTATCGGCACGGTGCGGCGGCGATAGTATGTGCGGCTTTCCGTCGCTCTTATCGGCCGATTGGACGACTTATTACCGACTCCGGGAAATTTTTTCGGAATACGGATCGGCCATCCGCCCCATTACTCTGGATTTTTGAGAGTCTACTGTATTGCCATAGTTTTCTCTGCGCATGATAACACATTTCTTGTATAGACACGCAAATAATAAAAGATTTTGCATTAACATCAAAGCAAATTCCTTATACATCATTTCTGTTAAGGGACAAACTACTGCCAGCCGATGACTTGAATACTCGCGTCTATTGGCTAGAGCGGCCTTGTCCCCAACCCTCGCCAAACTATCAGCAAAACCAATAACATTCGGACTAGAGACTTGAGCAAATAAACGCGGCGCAGTCTTACTGTATGTTATTACCTCATGCTATAGAGTTTGTTTAAGGTATTTACAAAAGAATAATCATGCATGAAGGACCACAGATAATAACACTGTGTCTATTTAAAAATAAAACCATTTGAGTAATTTATTTATACTCAAAAATAGTATCACATCTCGAACATCTCTTCTTCACATAGGGTGTTTTCTTGTCAGGAGTAGTCAGATGGTTATCACCAGCAGTAGCACCTTCTTTTCGTATGTTGCTGATACTTCTTAATGATGTGTAGCTCTTTACTCGCATGTTACTCGGTGACAACAACTGTTGAAGTGTTCCAGTTCTCGCTTCTTCATCGCACTGTTTAATAACTCGTCTTATCACTTCGCAAGCTTTACTGGGAATTGTCTGTCCCTTTTTACAAACTAATGCCATTGTTACGCACAATGAACTGCATGGGTAATTATTTAGCGACGGAGGGTGTAGGCCTGCCGAGTACAGAGTGAAAGGGAAGCGAGGGCAAAATCAGTAGTAACATGAATAGTATCGCCGTTGTCATAGTGACGGCAGCCTCTAGTTAGTGCTGTGGTGGGAGAACTCTTGCCCGCACCCTCTTCGCGAGCATTCAAGTCATCGCGGCTAACGGTAGATTACTGCTTTGTTTTTTTCACAAAATTTACAAGCTCTAATGTACCAGTAATTCTGCTAATGCGGTCCGTTTCACATTATTAGGCTATTCAAAGATGAGAATTTTATTTTTGTATGCAAATCCTCACACATTGAACAAACATCAATTGAGGTCTTCCATAATTTTCCTTTAGTGCGTTAAGAAATACTCATAATTGTTGAAGTTTTGGCGATCTGTGTTTTTTCATGAAACATTTCTTGCATTGGTTTTAATGTTAAGCCAGCTTCTAGGTACGCAACAGCAAAGGAATAATAATGAGAGACTTTTTTTAGAAAAATAATCTATCCTGTGATCACTAAGCTTAATTATAATAATTAATATCATTTTTGGTGATTATCAAGTTTAACCCTTCGTCAATTGGTTAATCTCCTTTAGCTAAAATGTTTGTGAGTCGATAAACCATTTTATTTGACTAATGGCAAGCAAGCTAAGAAAAGCTTTACACCACACTTCCACTCAATGTGAAACTTTCATAGCGAAATATTTAAAAGATGATGTGAATTGCTTCGACTGTGGACCTGTAGGCTGTTGAGGTCTGTTTCTATTAAACTATTACTAAATGCGAGTCCTGTTCATTTTCAAGTCTGCCACTATAAACTGCCTTTATGATATTATCTTTTTGTTTTGTACTGAAATAATGAAAACGGGAACTACCCAGCAAGCATTTGTTAATGACTGAATAGCCGAAATGGCCATAGTGAGATAGAAAAAATATTGACTATTATGACGATAAGTCTTATTAATATATATAGTTACCAGTTACCACTTCCTTTTCTCTTTTTAATAAGCCTTATATCCGAATGTGACATTGCTTAGAACTAATTGAAACAAAGGAAATAATATTGAAATTCATTAAGTTATCTCACCATTTAGCCGTCAAAGCAAAAAGTATCTACACTGTAGTTCATACAATACCAAACAAATCTGTTGGGAGAATTGTGAACTAAGTGCTGCTTAGAACAAAAAGGGGAAAGTACAGGAATCTTTCGCTTTTTGATGCTAATAATTAATTTGTCTTCATGCTAAAAACAAATTGGCTATCGCAGCTCATTTGGTCCAAAACATAATCTCACCAGTTTAATTATTAATGAATTACTAAAACACATCCTCTTCTGGATTTATGGCTTGTAACTAGTGCTAAAGAGGTGTGAACACCAGTTATACCAAAGAAGAAAATAACAAGAGTATGCAATTTTTGGAAAATCAAAATAGATTATCTTTAAAACTGTACATCATAAATCTTTTTGATGACTTGTACTCAGCCGTCAAACATGGGGGGGATTGACGTTATTTATATGTGTAGCTTACGAAAACTTGAAAATTTGTTTTACTCTTCCTACTTTTTATGAACTAATATGAATTCACTGCACGCAATCTTGTTATGAAGTTTGCATGTAGCCTGATTTAATCTGAGGAACTAGAAATGGATATACAGTAACAATAAATTTGATGGATTACGAAAAAGACAGCAAAAGAAAGACAAAAAGAAAAGTTTAGCCTGACGAAGATCAAAGTGGAGAAATAAACTTTGCCGGAAGAGATGACCTAAGAATAAACATGTTTCTATTGATAATAGATTCTTTTATCGGTGAGTTCAAGAAGAGACGAATAGTCTACACCAAGATTCAAGACAGGTTTTACTTCTTATCTCAGTTATATAAAAACAAAAAAGGACGGGGAATTAAGGAAAAAGGCAACTAATCTCTATCACTTCTATAGGCCTACACACGACTTGGATTCTGATTTCGTTGAAGAATGTAGTACTATATGTTGCAGGTGCAGGGACTGAGCACCCAGCAGAATAATCGTCCCAAGGAATTTCAAAATTTCCTTAGAAGATGTGTAGGCCCTACGTGAATTTGACCATCACACTAAGAATAAGCCTGTGCAAAGGCCTACCTGCTACAAATTGGGCTGGAGAACGTAGTTTTTCCTGCCTCAGAAGAGATACAAACTATCTACGAACCACCATTTCTGAAGGAAGGTTGAACTCACTTTCTTTACTGTGTATTGAGGTCAAAAACCAAGAAAACATTTTCGAATAAGGGCAATATAACTGAGCTTGCTCTTAAAAAATCCTGCAAGAAAGTGATGTAAATTTGAACACGAATTAAGGTGCAAAATGTAATTCCTATGTGGGTTGTTTAATTTGTTTGTGTATACAATTTTGTTGTAGTTGGTAGCTGTACTTTATTTTCAATAATAATAATAAACCAATAATTAACTACATTTTATGTAGCCTAACTTAAACTTCATTATCCTTATCCAGTAAAAGTTAATTGAATATAGTAGGCCTACTTTATTTATGTAAAAACATAAAGTTTTTATGGTAAAACTATAAAGTGGTTGTTATAGTATATTATAATAACTTAGACAGATTTACTTTAGGAACAATCGTAATCTCTTTTCTAATTTACAATATTAAAATTCCCTTAGTGAGCATATTTTGTATTCTCATGTACATTAATAATAATAGGACGTATGCAAAAACGAAAAAGATAGGCCTAACCTATAAAACCAAAAATATAGATAAAGGCCCTTAAGTATGTTTTATATTTAGTACCTAATAACCTCATTTGAGGTATTTGTGTTTAGTTAATTTGTAAAATTACCACGTTAAAATAACTTAATTTGATTGAAATCCCGTTTGCAATATTTAATTAGGCCTGTGAGAGCATAATTAAATAACAATTTAATAATTCCCAATATTTTGTCAATACTGTAATTATTATAGTTAAGCCAAAGTATAGTTAAGAACAAATCTTTGCAGATAGCAGCACATTACGGAACACATCAGAAACTGCAATAATAAATTAAGCATGTAGGTAGCAGCACCTCCCGGGATAATAATTCCAATTATTAGCAATATTTGTTAATAATAATCTCAAAGTTTAATTCAATCTTTGCAGGTAGCAGCACATTACGGTACAGATCTGAGAAACTTAACTGCCACTGCGTATCGAATTACTACAGTGACTAGATAGAGACAGTGTGGCCACATGAAAGCGGCCGCCATGTTTTTCCTAAAAGTAATGTTATCTGCCATAAAGTATAATGTAATTTATTTTCAAAATATTTATAAAACCTTTTGTTTTATTTCATAAAGGTCTCGTAAACAACTTTTTAAATGTTAAAAATTAGTTAGAAAGCAGATAAGTTGTTTAAAATGAAATAACCTATAAAATATAATGATTTAGCCTACTATCATATTTTTTACTAGCCTATGCCAATAGTTGGGTAGCCTACTGACGTTAACTACAAACTAATAAAGCTATATCAAAACAAGTTGCACTATTATTTTCTTTGTTCAATTCTATGTTAAAAAAAACATTTTGAAGTTCAATTACATTATTTATTGAATAAAAGTCAAGGTTTTGTATTATATTCAAGGAACCAAATTTTCAATAATTTGTATCCATCTGAAAAAGTATTTGACTGGTCATAATGACATTTTTTTAATTCAATTTAATTCTCAACTTCCCTATATAACAAATGCACCATAAATTTTAAACAACAATTTTGTTGCTTAAAATTCCCCAGAGTTAAAGTTTTGTGGCAAGTTAATTATGAAATTTGTATTTACTGATTTTAGGTTTCAATTCAGTTTGAAAAGCAAAATCTTAAAAATGATTTTCTTAAAGCTAAATTTGAAATTTTTCCTAACTTAATGAATAAATTAAAATATCAAAAATTCAAAGTATAACAAAACGAAAAATAAAACAACGAATAGGCCTAAAAAAAAATGCAAAATTATTATCCTGTTGTTAATTAGCCATTTTTATCAATGAATAAATTTTACAAATTAAATATTTTCAAAGTTACACTTTCTGATTTTTACAATGCATTTATTTCCATCAGATTTTTTTTTAAATAAGCGAAGCAATTAAAACTTTCCTAACTAACTCATTTATTTCTATTTCAATTGAAAGCTAATAATAAAATTAATGTCTCTAACAACAATTTAACATTGAAATTACAATTCTTTGATTTTGAGGTTAGGCAATTCAAGATTTTCAAGTAAGTTATTCAAGGCCGAAAAACAGGTTTCATTACTAATTTCCCTCATTACTTCAGTTAGGCCTACTTATTAATGTGGTTCTCGTCTTAGATTGTACAGAAAAAATAACGATGCCAATTTAATTTGAAAACTATAAACAAACGTAGGGCTAACACGGACGAAATTATAGGTTTGGGCCAAAAACAGTTCTTAAAATTGCGTAATACTAATATTTATTGCATTTATCTTTTCTATTGATAAAAAGGATTAGCCTATGTTATGAACTTTTTAAAATGTTGTAAATAAAAGACTTTTGGTATGTACTTACTTCTGAAATATGCCCGCTGAAACGATTCCGTAGAGTGGCGGGAGTAGCCTAATCTGCTGTCATTTCCTTATTAATTTGGTGCAATATCACATACTTCAACACAAATCGCTTTTAAATAACTATTACGTTTATTTTAAAGTAAAAACTAACAAATATCTGTTAAAAATTCGGTAAAATCGCTTTTACAATATGTGAACGTGAATGAATGTAGTGTAAACAGATACGAATTTAGGAAAAACATGGCTGCCGACATCTTGACCAATAGGAAACAAGACCACACTTGGCCACACTGTCTCTATCTAGTCACTGTACGAATTACGGACGTGCAGCGCTTTCTAGTAGTTAAAGTATCAACATGATATCAATATTTGGCAGAACCATTGTCAAAATAGATCAACAAAAACAGTAACCTACTTTTCCTCAGTGAGACAGCACTTCTTTTGT